>PVJO010025214.1:0-23109 GCA_004026905.1 Hystrix cristata | reverse complement strand
TGGGGATCTTCCCAGAAGAATTAAAATCGTCATACCACAAGGACATATGTACCACCATGTTCATAGCAACACAATTTGTAATAGCTAAGTCTTGGAAACAACCTAAATGCCCAACAGCCAACGAATGGCTAAAGAAAATGTGGTTTTTCTACACTATGGAGTACTACACTGCCATAAAAAAGGATAAACTAGAGTCATTCATATATAAATGGATGTTTCTTGAGAACATACTCTTAAGTGAAATAAATCAGACACTCATGAGCACACATCGAATTGTTTCTCCGATATGAGAGACCATAATTGTAAATAAGGACAAAGAGGTGTAATAGATATTATATAAAAGGAGGATGGTGTGCAGAGGAGAGGAGTACTAGAAGGAAAGAAAGGGAAAAGCAGAAAGACAACAGGGGAGAGAGGGGAATGGGAAAATATGGAAAATGATGAATGAACCTGCTGTAAATAGGGAGGGGGGTGCAGAGGGGAGGGGGGAAGAGGGGAGAGAACCAAGATGCATCATGTATAGGTACAGAATTAATGTAATGAATGTGACCATTATATGTAGAATGTACCAATACATGTTCTTGGTTTAAAATAAAATAAATTAAAAAAAAAAAAAGAGCAATGTCCCTTGTTTAGATCAAAAGACATGTACACCCCAACTAAGCAAGACCTCGAGGTCAGAAAATCACTAGATAGGAAAAAAAGGACAATTCTGTTATTTTTATTTAAAGTTTTGTTGAAACCTCCTTTAGCCTACCCCTTTGTACCTTCCTAGGTGAGAATGGGTGTGAAGCTGGGCTTCATGTATTCTTTTCAAATTACTCCCTAAATCCCTGAAAATGTGATCTTTGAAATTTGGGAGCACAAACAGCCCAGGACAAGAGAACACTGAGGCCCCATCTTACATGCCGGCTTCCTTGTTTACCATGACGCATGAGAGACCTTTCCATGAGGTCCACGAGCATGTGCGCAAGAAAAGAATGCCTGATAATGACTTCCGCCCTCTGCAGCCCCGTGAAAGGTAAGGGACATTTTAGGCAGGATGAAAAAGAACTTCAAAAACTTGTGATAAAGAGGAGCTCCTTTCGAAATTCTTAGGAAAGCCTGACAGACAATCTAGACCCTGCGTCAGGTTAGTGCATTCAGGTAACCAGCATCACGCTCTCCTTCCCAGCCCTGCACTCCTGTCCTCTGTGAACTGTGTCCTTCCTGTCTCCTCCTGTGCAATCTCCAGGCCAGTCCTCCTGGCCTGTGGGCACAGTGTGCCTTTGGGAACTAGCCAACATAAAGGTTTGGAACACCATCTCTCAAGTATATCTAGTTGGAGCCCCCCACCCCCGGGATTTTTAGGAGAAAAATGGTATGTCTTAAAAGTCCTTCATCATCTATTTAAAATTTACCTTGTGAACAAGTTCTATGCATGCAAATGATTATGAATAGTTCCTCATGTATTCAAGATACTAATTTTTTAAGTGTTATATAAACTTGGAAAATACTATCTAGAGGTATTTCCCACTGAGTAACTCTAGAATGTATTTAGTTCAAATATTTAGAAAGAATTTTAATAAATGTTACTCATGAATACTCGGCCATGAATTTGAGTATAAAAACATAACTCTGCTTATTTGGGAAGTGGTTGATAGCTGTCCACTCTCTGCAGAAGTGTCTCTGAATATCCTGGGGAGTAGTACCTGGAAAAGAAAATCTGCTGTTAGATACTCAATAAAGATGCAGCAGAGTAGGCCAGAAGAATCTATACAAGGAATTTATTTGAAATAATTCTTTGAGTGAAACCTCACATGTACCTTGGATAACTATGTTCCATTAATGCTTAATGCATAAGAAACTATCAAGGAAGAGAATATCAACTCACACTGCTACACAAATAGCAAACCATCTGAGGTATATAAATGTGACAGCAAAGCAAATGGTTTCCAAGCAAAAGACTTCAATCCAGTGACAACATTTTATTACAGAGACTTTATTTTTATATCAAGTGACTAATGCTTTAAAAATCATGCCTAATGATTTTTTCAAAAGTTAGACCACACACCTATCATTACTAATCAAATTCTGTATTCTGCTTGTCTTACAAATCATCTGTCTATACTTTAATCAGATCTGGTCATCCATAAAAACAAAAATTCACATTAAAAATCTATTTAATAAATGGTTTGCAAATATGAGCATTATATAAACCTAGGAAATTAATCACTTTCATTGGTTGTTGTACATACATAGTACTAGAATTTATAAACTGGACATTCTATGAAAGATTTAGTATGAAAGTAGTAAATACACTGATTAATAATACACTGTTGAATGTTCGATATACCATGGAAATAACTTGCATATAAAAACCTGTGAAATAATATCTGGTAGGTGTTCTAGAATATATGAAATGGATTTTAAAACCTAAGGAAGTACAATTTTAAAACTTCCAATATACTCAAAATAAGCACCTGGAAGTGTATTCTCTAGATAAAATCTAGTGTTGAGGACTCACTTTGTCTTTTGTTAACTATTTTAATCTGTGCCTAGATGCTTGACTTGAAAACTCTTAGCCTGTATTACATTAATTTCTTCCATAATTTATCAAGGTGGGCAAAACAATAGTGTGCTTATACAGTCACTGTTGACTAGAACATACATACATACATAAAAAGCTAAAGAATATTTCTCCTCAAAAGGCCTGCTACCTTTAAAAAGATTGTCTTTCAACAGGAGGTTTCTTCTTGCACTGAGGAATTTACAACTGTTTCTCCCTCAGGCTGAGTTAAATTTTAATGCCTATCTCACTGTTCTAGGCCTTATAAATGTGTCAGACACAAGATAGATACTTTTTATATAAATGCAACCGGCACATTTTTTCTTAAAAAAATCTTTAAAAGTTGTGCTGTTTAAGCACCTGATGTTGAGACTATAAATACGGCAAATGTGTTCGAGAAACTGAATTTTTATATTCAATTAAGATTTTAAAACCTACACTCAATTCAATTACTTAAAAATGTCTGGTGTGTTTCAAATAACTTGTGAGTCTACTTTTTCAACTATAAATTTTATATAATCTAAATACAGGTCAAATATATCCAGTGAAATCTAGCTAAGATGTGTTGGAGATATCATAAAAATGCAAAATAATGTATTAATAACTTTCACATTGCTTGTAAGCTGAAATTATACTATTTGGATATTAAAAATCATTAAATTTTACTTATACTATTTCATTTTACTTTTTAAAGCATGGCTACCAGAAAATGCAAAATTACATATGTGGCTCACAAATTTTTATATTGTTGATTTAAAATAACAGCCCCCAACAAGAAAAAAAGAATAGAGGGAAAAAAATATGGAAACAAACCTTTTGTAAATAAGGAGGGAGAAGGGGTTAAAGAGAGGGGAGGGAAATAGGAAAAAAAGAAGCAGTGAGATATACCATGTACAAGTACAAATTCCCTATGATGAATGTTATCATTTTGTATATCTAAAATGTACTACACTAAAATAAAATTTAAAATATAAAATTTACAACCCTCCCCCAAAAAATTAACAACCCCCAATAAATCAGTTAGGATCTACCAATAAATCTTGAGGCTTTACCTGGCTCATTTCCAAGCTAACTGCCATCCATACCTTTTTCCCCTGAAGACCTCAGAGACTTCAGGGTCTCTAGGATCCCCACAGGGAAGAAAATATGCTCCTGCTTCACACTTACCCTCATGAGCAAAATATGTACACACTTAGCACAACCTAACTTTCCATAAATGCATACAGATGTACGTATTTCAGAATGCAGATGGATAAATAAATACATCAATTTGTCCATTGACTGTCAGAAAGCTCCATTCTAACTAGAGTCTATCTGGTTATAAGGAATTCAAAAGTAGCTTCTCATCAAGAAAAAGCATGGAATTCTCCCTTAGTAAGAGTACTGTATCTTGCTAGAGCCAATTTAAATCTAACCAGAATACCTAGCAAGTGCAAGGCCTCGAGTTTGATCCCCAGCACCAAAAAAAAAACCAAAAAACAAAAAAAACAAAAAAAACTCAAAAAAACAAAAACAAGAATAATCTTTTTTAAATCTTTATTTTTGCAAAAAAATTAAAAATTGCATAATATGCATTTTATAATAATCAAAACAGTGAAAATAATAAATGGCTATGTACTGCTACATAATTTTGCCAATGTTAGTGTAAAATTAAGTTGTATTTACTTAATAATGCTTAAATAGAGAAAGAAAAATGAGACTATGTGTCTCAAAAGAGGACAATAAAAAATCTTCCGAAAAAGGGAAGGTGATGCCTGGGAGTAGTGGTGCACACCTGTAATCTCAGCACTTGGGAGGCTGAGGCAGGAGGATTGCAAATTTGAGGCCAGCCTGGGTTACATAGTGAGTTCAAAGTCAGCCTGAACTACATAGTGAGACCCTGTCTCAAAAAGAACAAGAAAAAGGGAAGGTGACCAAGAGATGAAGGGAGTCGGTGGGGAGGAAAGGGGATGAAAAAACAATTTAAGATGTTTTATGCACATGTACCAATTCCCCACAATGAATGTAATTATTATACTGAAAACATGTAGTAGTAAAAATAATAAATATTTATTGGAGAGAATTCTTCCTGTGTATAAGCCCTTTGGCTAAGCACAAAACTATTTTTAAGAATAAAATGTTTTCCATTCACATATATTGTTTTGTGCTTTTAAAATCACTATTCTGTGCTCTTAAAACTGTATTATTAAAAATCTCTGACCTCGATGTAGTGCATGCTTGTAATCCCAGCACCTGGGAAGCTGAGACAGGAGAATCTCTGGGGTTCAAGGCTAGCCCTTTGAACTACATTGTCTCAAAAAGCTAATACATAAATAAATAAAAACCTCCGGTATCAATTAGGAACTATAAACAGATAAAGTTTTAATTTATATAAGATAAATTTCAATAACTGGATTTATGTTTTCTATTATTAGTGAGATGAGAAGTGTAAGACTAGAAAAATGTAAGTAAATGTGCCTTTTATTTACATGCTTTGTGGGCATTTTTCAAGACTCAGTAGTTGTAAACATTTTACTTTTTCTTGGTATCTTTGCTTTTTCAGGGGGGCTTAACAGTCTAGTAGTCCAGGCCTACAAGAACTGAGTCTTGGGTTTGGCTTACGTTTAATGTTCTGTGAAGTGGCTTCATTTAAAATGAGACTGATCTGCGTGGGGGACACCTCAGGAGGAGAGCGCTTGCCTAGTACGTGTGATCCTCTGAGTCCCTCAGCGCTGCAAAGAACAAATCTTGGAAATTTTTATCATATCACTTCCCGTTATATTACTCTAAGGTTATCTGCCTATCATGAAAATAACATGCCTTCTGTGCATTTAGATAGTAACTTTCATTATTCAGTATCTCTTTTCTACTTATAGTACTTTCATTAATGTGAATATGAGCCTAAGTGACATGCAGAGAACTATAAAAAGCAAAATGTGTCCACCTCTTCTAAATCAGGAACTCATAATTTAAAACTTCTTACTTTAACTTGAACTCTGTATTTGAGTATTCTTCAGTAAAGCATAATATTAGTACAGAAATGCCTTAAATGATATTCCAGATTGATCTGAAAATGCATGTTAATGAGAACATAATAATTTAATTTAATTTGCAAGGGGTAAAGGAGATCAACATAGAATTAAAGCTGCACAGCGGCCTAATGGAGTATTTTGAAGTTCACATTATGACGCAGTGGATATAAAATCTAGATTTGAAAACCAAAAAATTACTTCATATACTGAACTTACCAACTTATTTTCCTCACCTTACTACTTCCTCTGGGTAACAACTGTTAATACTATTGATGTATTCTTGAAGGAGCGAACCAGGTTCTGCTTGTATCTCTTGAACTTTTTTAAGTCCACCACTTGTCACAAAAAGTCGACGAGCTTCGCTATCATGTGGCAGCACCTTGGAAAGTGAAGCAATAAAAATGTCAGATTTTCTTTTCCAAGTGAGAAAACAGCTATTCAACAGCAATAATTTACCTGAGAAAATAAAGAACATTTGCCTAATAAATGACTAGCAGGGAAATGAATTTTTTAATATGGAGATGGAATGAAGGCAATGAACACAAGCAAAACAATGGAGATCCACTCAGAATGCAAAATGGAAAGTTCACTCCATTTTACCTACGAAATTAAGGGGAAACTCCTTATCTCAGTACAAAGGGTCCTTTGCCACCCAGCTCCCAAATACCTCTCCAAGCTCTTACCCACCAATCTCCATCTCAAATTTTGTTTCAGTAACATCGGAGTGTGCACATTGTGCCACTTCTTGCCTGTGCCCGTGTGGCCTCCTGTCCCGAGGATGCCTTCACACACACCACAAACTTCCTCTCTTCTGCCTGGCTAACTCCTACTCTGTTTAACTTAACTCAAGTGTTACCTTCTTCAAGAACCCTTTTAGGAAGGTAGAAAATTCTGCAAATATTCTCAAAGGCACATATATTAGAGTATATGACGTGCATTATGACCTTTATTTGATGATAGCTAATTTCCACAAATCCCCCTGGTTTTTATTTACTGATTTTGAACTCTTAAGAGATTAATGTTCATTTTCATAGCAAGTTCAGTAAAACTAGTGTTACTTACTAGACCAAACTTACAAAAGGAAATTTTCAAAACTAACATCAACTATGCCTTCTCAAGAGCTGATGACTCTGTCTAAAGATGATCCACTTAGCCCCTTACCCCTTCTCCCTCTTAGATGGCCAAATTAGGTAGCCAGTTTCTTACTTAGCAACCAAGACTACGTGAAGGGAAGAAACTGATATTCCCCTTGCAGTACGTTAGTCCTTTTCCTGCATTATTTGCTTAGTCAGTTGGTTTTTTTCAAGGGAACTTTCCATTATACCTCCCATATACCATATATCCAAGAGACAAAAAAAAGTTTCATTATTCTCATGAAAGGAAGCAGAAAGAACAAGTGTACAAACAATATACAGAACTGTATTATTATCCAGAGGCAGCTTCGGCAGTGGAAAACCTCTGTTTTCCAGTAGCAATGGGGCTTGAGGGTCAGCCAACCTGGCAAGACTCATGAGAGCACTCAGAGAACTGAAGACTGTTAGTAGAGTCTGTCTTTCAGATGAGTACCTAAAATCAGGCCTACTCAACTGTAGAGCCTATAGTTTATGTTTACTATTTGTCAGATATGGAATATAAACCACAGTACTACATTCATGTACCATTATAACTGACTATTCAAATAAATCTGCCCTCTTCTATTATTACAAAAATTAGCCTTAACCATTTGCACGTTTTATTTCTTAAAAACTTCTTAATTTTTTATGTTTAATATATGGCCGGGATTGATCTAAACCCTTAACACACAATATCTTGTTTAATCTTTACAATGATCCTATGAAATAAATACAATGATTTGCACTTTACAATTTTACAAGCCGCCAAACTAAAGTTTATAGAGTTCAGGCTCTGCCTAACAATCAGCGCTATTAAGCGGGGAATCCAGGCACTCCGAATCCTGACCCTGTGCGCCTTACCAGGGTGGTGTAAGATTGCACAGCATTCATTTTCATTTTCTTTTTCTTTCTCTCCCTCTCTTGCTCACTCTCAGGCCAGAGCCTCTGCATTAAGCTACATCTGCAGCCCTTTTTTTAAATTTTGAGACAGGGCCTTACTAGTTGTCCCAGCTGGACTTGAACTTGTGGTCCTCCTGCTTCAGCCTCTCAGAGTGCGGGGATTACAGGTGTGCACTACCCCAACCTGCTTCATCATTTTAAGTGAAATACACAAAGCGTGATTTTACCAGTTCTTGACAGCTCAGGGTTAGCATCCTGACCATCAGCAAAGTTATTCTCTTTCATCCCTTGCTGTCTATCAGCAGTTAGCCCTGCTGGTTGTGCCTGCTTCTGGTAGCTCAACCTTTCTACCTTACTACTGTTTACTACCATTTAATCTGCAATGATGTAAGAAATATGACAGCTCCATTGATCAAAACTGTTCATAAAAAAGTCCTAGTGCTCCAAATGACCAACTGGGAGTATCTCCAGTAAAACACATGGACTTCGTGAAAAGTATTTCAGGGTCTCCGTGACCTTCTTCCTTGTCTTGCTAAGAGCAATGCTGTGTTCCCAAGTGGGGGAAATGAAAAGACACTGGAAAGATTACTAGAAGTTACTTATCACAATAAAGTATTTGTATTATGAGGTTCTCATATGTTGACATAAAATTTACTTCCTGAAAACACTGAAGAAAAAAAAAAGACAGTACAAAAGCCGTGAGAAAAATGTGAGGGAGGAGGAAGTGTTTCATTTATATGTGGACTTTAGTTACCTGTGTTCCCCTTGTCAATATAGATTGGTGAGAGTTAAGTGGTGAAACCCAGGGATCTCACCTTACAGAAAAATACCAAATTAATAGAAAAAAGAAAGCAGAAAAAACAAGGTGACAAATCATTTTCATTTTCCTCCACTTCTCTCAGGCAGTAAGGTAAGAGCGCATTTCTTACCTTACTGAACTGTCCAAGCATGTGCTTCAGAATATTTGGAGGAGCGTTGTATAGAAATGGCTCCAGCGCTGGTAAGCAGGTGCATTTTTGTAGGATGCTCTTTATGGCTTTTTTACACTATTCAAATACAAAGCAAAATACATATAAAAGTGAATAATCAATGAAAGCTGGATAAGAATTCATGTCTCACTTTCTTGGAATTTGAAAATGAAATCAAATTTGCTGGTTTAACCTGTACTAGTTTTTTGAGAAACTCATTTTTTATTATTTTGACCATAGAGTATCCTGCCAGTTAGCTTCATGTTAAACCTTATAATGTATGGTGTATTAATGGGCTCTTAAAATATGAGGAAATTAAAATTATAAAGAACAAAGTCATAGACTATAACTTAATATGTACTTGTCATACTAGTATAAAAATCTGTACATATGAAACTATGAATTAACTAATATATCTTATTTCCTCCAATCAAAAAATATGAGCAAATAACTTAGTTTACCGCAGAGTTTCATCATCAGGCATTCTGTATTCTCCAAAAGTGTTCATGGCCTATATGCATGAAATGTGTACTGTATGCATTATTCAGTGTTGATCATCTGCAGATTGCTGCCATAGCTTATGGGCAGGCATTTCCCCACGCCTGGGGGAAGTAAAACAGACAGGACCTACTCAGCTGTTCAGAAAAGTTCTTCTTGGATATGGAGTGGCTCTCCACAGGCAAAAGGATAGCTAGCACATGTCCCTTTCCTATACTTGCCCCAGCACCCTTCCATGTTTCATAGTGACGCAGCGCGGTGCTGTCCCCACCACAAGTGTGGCTGAAGAAGGGCCTCATTTGACTGTGACTGTAGCACTTTGCTGCAACCAGCTCTAGTTGTGATTTGGTTTCTTAGTAATTACAAGCTTTCTCCCTCACTTTGGAAGCTTCACAATTCTGTCTGACCACAGGTATTTTACACTAGAGTTCCACATCTGGCTTGGTACTTCAGTGCATCCTTAAGGACTGTACAAGGCTATTAACCTCTTATTTCTTGATACATTTGTCCACTAATATTGTTTATAAATTAAATAATTGAATGTAAAAATGTAAGAAATACTGCCTAACTCTTTACCACTACTATAATTTGGAATTAAACTCTCAAATCCCAAGACCTCTGGTTATACTGTACTTTTGTGAACCATCTTAAGATCCTGGTGACCTTCACAAGCCAGCGAATTTAGCTTAACTGCTATCAGTGACAAGGCCTAGTAACTGTGCATTGGAAGTCATATCAACTACATCATGCAGGCAGCTTCACTCTTACAGTTCCAAATTTATGATATACTGTCAAGTTATTAGTCAAGAACTCTACAAAGGGGTCTGACAGTGGAAATTCACTGAACTTTACTATTCTTCATCTGGAGGAAATTATGCAGTTTATGACTATATTCTTATAGATAGGAATATATGTTATAATTAATAATCAGTTTTAGTATCCAGTATGAAAGAAATATTGAGATTTTCTTTACCTATTTTTGAACTTAGGATATTTTTATGCCTTTACTAGAGGTATAATCTTACATATCATAATTTCACTCATTTTAAGTACAAAATCCATGATCTTTAGTAAATTTACAGAATTATGCAACCAACTCAACAATTTTAGAATATTTTCATCATCCCCAAAGGAACCTCATGCCCAACCTCACTCCTTATCCCTCCTCTCACTTAGTCCTACAATCTCCAGGCCCACTATTAGAGGACTTTCTGTCATAATTTTGGCTTTTCTAGGCAATTCATATAAATTATATCATATAATATGTGAACATTTGTGCTTAGAATCTTTCACCAAGTACAATGTTTGTGAGTTCCATCCATGTTGTAGCACGTATTGATACTTTGTTTCTTTTCATTGCCAAACAGAATTCTGTCATAGGGATTTACCACATTTTGTTGGTACATTCACCAGTTGATGGACATGGGGGCTATTTCCACTTTGGGCTATTATGAAGACTTAGATACAAGCCTTTATGTAGACAAGTTGTCTTAGTTACTTTCTCATTGCTAGGACAAAATACCTGATATCCACAAGAAAAAGGAAGAAAGGTTTATTTTAGCTTATAGTTTACAGACGTTTCAGTCCATAACTGGCTGGCCCCAAGGCATGGCAGCATAGCAAAGTGTCATGGAAGAAGAGAAAGAGGTTATGGCAAAGCAGGCAGGAAACAGCAGCCTTCCTCCTGCTTTTCCTTTTTATTCTATCCAGGCGACAAGCCTGGATTGATTGGTGCCAATTACACCCAGGGTGGGTCTTCTGTTTTCAGTAAATCCATTTAGCCACGCCCAGAACTATGCTAAACCAATCAGTGGATGAGTCCAGTTATCACACACCCATGATCCGGTATTACACACCCGTGATCCAGTCACTCCCAAAAGCCCCACCTGTGAGTGCAGGAGGCTTTCAGAGGATACCTAGATATAGGCCGTAACACAAGTGTTTTCATTTCTCATGGGTAGATATCTAGGAGTGGGGTTGTTGGTTAATGATGATAAATTTATGTTCTTATTTTAAAAAGTGGCAAAAAAAGTGGCTAAAATATTTTTAAAAATGACTACAATATTTTACACTCCTACCAGCAATGTAAGAAGTTCAAGGTTCTCCACATGGTGGTCAATAATTGTTATTGCCCATCTTATTAATCATAGAATTCTTGGGGATGTGAATAAACCATTGTTTTTTGTTTTATATTTCCCTAGTAACTAATGATGATGAACATCTTTTCACATGTTAGTGGTCATTTTTATGTCTTCTTTGATGGAAGGCCTATTCAAATTTTTTCTTATGGACAATATTTTAAGGAATAAATACAAGACATAATTAAAAGATCAGGTAGCCTTGGAGTTAGTTAGCTTCAAAAATACTCCAACTGGTTACATTATACCTTGGAAAAGCACCTTAAAATTGTTTTGGACTCATTCGTTTCTAAACATAAAATATAACAAAGGTCTCAGCAAATTCTAACTCAAAAATTCTATCTTTCAATTACTACTTCATACAACAACAGGAATGTCGAATGCAATAATCACTCATTTTATAAACAACTATATACCTACAGATCATTCTTTAAAATACAGCACTAATTTTTAGTGACAAGAGTAAGTGACTTTAATTTTCCTGATAAATTTGTATTTCTGGACTCATAAAAGCAATATTGTCCATAAGGAAAATTAAATACTTTATACTACACATTTTAAAAAATGAGTCAAAATCTAACAAATCTTCATAAAACTATCCTTACTTTCATTTGCAGATCCTCAGAACTTTCTGTTGACATATACAAAGAAAGCATAACTGGCAAAGTATTTGTGACGGCAACAGCTCGTGCATGTTCGGAAGTGTGTCGCCCAATCTGTCCTAAGGCCCAAGCAGCAGCAGCCTTAATGTGATGCTCTGGTTCTTCTGACAGGCAGACTGACAACTGGGGTACACCCTGCAGCGGTGATTAAAAGAGAAGATTTTATAAACCTACAGCAGGATTAAAGAGTCTTCTGCACCTCTCCAACATTAGAAGAAATCATTTCGGCCTTGATCCTCTTTTTCCTAAATGGCTCAATAAATGAGCATGCCACAGGAGTTCTCATTTCTTAAGTCAATAAAATGACTATAAATTACCTTAATTATCTGTAACAACCTGACTTAACTAAGAATATCTTTTACCCACCAAATGGAGAGACATTTAGCCAAACAACAGATGGCATAGACTAGGCAAAACCATATTCCACTGTGACAAACTAAAAATGTTTAGGATCTTAAAGAGTTTCATTTTACTTTGTTAAAGAAACTAATTTAGAATCATTGTTGGGATTACCTTTCTGGTGAGTATAAAAAACCTGAGAACAAACTAACTACTAGAGAGTCAAAATCAAATGAATAATATAAGCAATAATGCTAAAAACATTTTAGATGAACTATTATTATTATTCCTGAAATAGTACGTAAGTTTCTATTATGTAACTAATTCTATGGTTGAATTTTAACTTAAAGTTCTGCTCATTTTTAATATGATGGAATGTCAAAGTACAAATGCTTAATAATGTGTTTACACTTTGCTTACACTTCAATTTTATCTAAATAATAAAAACGCAATCACCTAAAGGGCCACAAATATATCATAGTTTATATACCCAAGGAAAAACTGAGTAACACAAATCAAATTCTCATTACCTAGTCTGTAATTTTCTAACTAATTTTAGACTATATCAATTACCTCAAACCTTGTCCCACAAAAACCAGTATCACATGGTTATGCTACCATAGCAAAGGGTAAAATCATCATATATACGTTTCCCTTCCACCTTTTAATTTGGTATTAAGATCAATCAAGGAACTTGCCATAATTCCTTCATGCCTCCTTTCCTACAACTAAAAGGTTGTCTGCCAACACAAAAGGTCAGAATGAGGTAACCTTCTAGAAATATCAAACTTCTAGGATGGATAAGACTAAAGAAGCAATAAGTAAAGAAGACAGCCCCTCCACTCTGACCCCAAAGCTCTGCCTTCCTGGCCTCAGTTTGTGGTGATTAGCAAATAAGATGAGCAACATGAATGTGCTTCAAAAAGTATAAAGTGTCATTTAAACGTAAGGTATTATTATTAGTCCCTATAGCACTGTGGAAAACAATAAGCTCTGTCTTTTCTATCAAATGGGATTGCTGTTATCTTGGGCTCCAGCCCGCCTTGAACAGCCCTTCCTGAACAGCAGCCACAAAGTTGCCTGCTCAGTTCAAACCGTGGAACAGAGCTATAAACTAAGGACTGCTTCTCAGGAGCCAGGGACCTTCTGCTCCTCACATTCCCCTTTTGCTCAGCACCGCCCTTCCCATCAATAACTTTTCTGGTTACCTGGTGCCACCTGACTTAGCCAGTCAGACTGTGAACTTTCTACCCAGCCAGTGGGGAAGCGGTCAACTCTCCTGCCTCCTGCATTAGGGTATTTAAGAGCTGACCTGCTTTTGTTCTGAACTCCAGTGCCTGCCACCCCATGCTGATTTCCTTAAACCTGCCTTGTCGAGATTCTTTATTCTGTGTCTCAGAGCATCTTTTCCTCAGCACTGACAAATTAAGTTTAGGTCTTATTCCCAACAGTACCACACAGCAAAAGGAGACACTGCTACCTACACTACTGTGTGGATTGTCTCAGACCGCTGCTGCCACCTTGGTCTCCAACCAACTCAAAACTGAATCATGGGGAGAGGACAGCAGCAGCCCCAGACCAAAGGAAGGGAGGGCCTCCTGGTTGGCGTGAGGAGGACAGGTGGGAAGCACCAGCAGCTGCTGCTCCTCTCATTGGTCTTCCTAGGCAGGACCTTTCTGATGCTCCACACAAGAACCAAGGGTCAAAATCCCAGTGAACAGCCTTCCAAAATCACCCCTCCTGCTCTAGTCACAGTCATGGCCTGCGGTAATACAAGAACAAAAGCATAAAAGAAAGTGAAGCAAGGAATCATCATGGAACTGGTAGAAAATAAAGATCTGAGGCTCCTTTTCCTTGTGAGGATTAGCAAATGATAAAAATAAACCCACGCTTCTGTTTAACAGCATAAACCACACCTGAGCGGGTAGCCACATGCATGCGCGCGCACACACACACACACACACACACACACACACACTGAAAGCACACACAGACTTTGACACATTCTGCAGGAGATTATCAGGTATTCATCAGTGCACACTCTGTGAGCACCTACTATATACCAGGGCTTCGCTATATAGTGAGCTCATCCAGGGCTGTAAATTTAGGTAAGGCAAAATGCCTAGGAAACAAAAAATTTTGCTATCTGATGTGTATTCTGATTGCCTACATCTAAGAAGAGAAATTAGTCTATGAAAGTTGACTGAAAGAAAGCGGATTAAAAGATGTCCTAGCCAATGTCATCTCCTACTCAAACACCAGGAAAGAGGAATGTACAGACCTCTGAGCATGGTGAAAATGACTACTGGGCTTTCCACCAAACTCTGCTTTACATATTTTATATATGTACAGTTGATTCTTCAAAATACAAACATACCCAATACTTAAATACAAATAATAGTAATACTTAAAACAGTAGATATTTTGTTCATAATAAACACCGAGTGGGCTGGGGATTTAGCTCAGTGGATAGAAAGCTTGCCTAGCAAGCACAAGGCCCTGAGTTTGATCCCTGGCGCCAAAAAAACAAACAAACAAACAAAAAAAAACCCGAGTAAAAGTTTAAATTTCCCATAACCTAAACCTTTCTTCAAGGATTGCTTTGAGAAACTTTACTGATAATCACTGGAATAAACATTGAAACAACTGAAAATCCTTCCAGGTAATTCTTTTGCTCCAGCCAGTTACATCTTATAATCTGTGGGGGAGTGTCATCAACCTGTGGCTCTGTCTTTGAACATCTTACTACAATAACTAGGAGAAAGGAAGCAAGACCGCACCTTGGAGATGATCACTGCCATTGCCAGGTTCTCAGAATGCGCAGCCACGTAACCGAGCATCATGATACCGGGCAGCCGTGTGTTCCCTCTGCAGGACCCAATGCAGTCAGTCACTGCAGCCACCCCTCCTGTGTTAACGATCAGCTGTGAAAGCTAAGAGGAAGAGCAAGAGCTAATTGGCACAGAAAGTGTAGGATGATCTTTAGTTTAGCAGGTTACACTTTATGCAGGACCTAAATCAACTGGTAAAATTGAAATATCATTTAGAGAAACTAGTATATGTAGTAAATTAATTAAGAAACATACAAATATAATATCCTTCCATTTCAAATACACAAATATACTCACTGTGAGTATATTGGCTCATTTTTTAGGTATCAATGGCACAACTTTTACCCCTATTATAACAGATGTCAGAATTCCTCCCCCAGACACTAAGCATAGGGCTACTTCATAACCAGCTAACTACTGAAAGCCTCAGTCACAACAGGTGAGCAGGAGGCAGATTAAACACTGAATGCCAAAAGACAGTGTCAAACTGGAAGTATGCTAACCTAATTATCCCCCTTTTGCTAGCAGTAATTATTAGCTGAGTGCACTGCCATTAGGAAAAACCTCAACCAATTAAAGGTGTAGATGAAATAAAAGGAGAGGACTTTAACATATGATGTAATGAAAATTGATGAGTCCAGAAATACATTGAGAAGACACAGCTTCAGAATCAACACAGGCTTGCTTTGTCTATTTCACATCTAAGAACTCAGAGCAGGAAATCTCTGTGTAAGACCAGCTACTAGAGTTGTCATAAAGGCCAGGGATCTGTGTGTCTGGGTCGACCTGGAGGTGTAACATCCTCACTACTCCCAGCAGACATAAAATGATAAAGATTACAGAACTCCATAGTCTCCACAATCTAGAAATGGGTAGCTGGAAATGATTCGAAACTGAGAGTTTAATTCAGAGTCCATTAATTTAACCCAGTGGTTCTCAACTGGGGGGTAAATGTTTCCACTGGGGAACATTTGAAATGTATGGAGACATGTTGGATTGTCTCCTTTTGGGGAGGAGTGCTACTGGCATCTAGTGAGCAGGGATGCCATAAAGGATGATTCTACAGTGTATAGAACAGCTCACCACTCAATCACCTACTCTAAATTACTACTGAGGGTAAGAAAGCCCTGGTGGGACCAAATCATGCAGCAAAACCCTGGGGCCCCTGAAACAAACTGATGTTTTATTTAAAAACTAAAACTATGCATTATTGTATCTTGAAGCTTTTTAAAACTCTTTTTCACCTGAGGTGTATGTTTTGCAATGTCTCTAATTAAAGTGCAAGCACTTTTCTTCACGTAGTCATCTTTGTCCTTCAGACAGGTAAATACAACTGGAAAAATCTCTGCTTCAACAACCATTTCCGCCAGATCCACAGAATGTTTTACAATCTGACTGAGAGCTGAAAGGATCTGATGCTGTTAAGCAAAAAATAAAACCAAATATTACTATGTAGAGTCCACTAGTTCACTACAGAGTTCAGATGTAATTTAAACAGCTTTATACATATTTGAAGTCCTTTATGAAAAGGAAAAATTAGATATCTAACAGAACATTTCCATGGACTTTTGCATGTTAGTCTCATACTCATTTTTTTAATTCCCTAGTTTCCAAATTAGTTCTATTTTAAACGCATATTGTAGATGACTGAATATCACGACCACTGAATGAACACTATTTCTTAATTATGATAATTTATGATATATGTGGTAATATAGTATAAAAATTAATAAGCAGAACATCTTATTTTTCATGCAATACTGACATTATTTCGAATAACCTTCCCATTGCTTAGTTAACATTAACAATTTTAAAACTATCGGATATAATTGTTAGAATACAAAAGCATAATTGATTACTATAAATCAAAAATTAGATTTTGGGAAGCTACAAAAGGACTAACATAAGTATGACCATTTTCATAAAAAACTTGAATATTATAGTGGCAAGCTAGAAAATCTTTAGTTTCATTCCTTCATTGTCTAATACTTACAGCATTATTTTCATATATTAAAACATCAGTGACATAATATGTCCATGTCTGTTCCCAATGACAATTTACGAATTACTTTTTGGCTGTATAATATTAATCTGTACACATTTCCATTGTGTTAGCTTGTAGGAAGTCTGGTTTGTTTGCCTCTTAACCGTAATGTATTGTAAAATACCTTCAATTTAGCATCAGGGTTGAGGATCATCTGGGCTAAGTGAGCAATAGCTCCTGCGTCTACTACGGTCTGTGCTAACTCTGGAGAATGCTTTGAAATATCACTGAGGGCAGCAGCAGCAATCCTTTTCAAAGCCATTTCCGGCTCCTGGATACAGAGTACTAAAAGAGGAACAGCTCCTGCATCCACCACAGCTTGTGACAGTTCTGTGGGTCCAAGAAAAGTAATTCAGTGAGTACAGGTGACTGACCCTCACCCTGACAGATATATCAAAGAAAAAGGGGAAGGTGTACTTCATTCTCTCAACATCTACATTTCAAATCCATCTTCCTGGCTTCATTAAACCATGCAGACCAATCCTGAGCTGAAAAGAACAGGTCAGGTGAACCTCTACTTACATGAACACAGAGGAGGTAAATTAGGCTGAAATGGCTTGTTATGTTTTTCTTTTTTTTCATGAGCTTTAAGCGCTGACAACTCTACTTCTCAATAGGCAAGCATTTTATGCATGGTTTATGATAACAGAGTTAAAGTACCAAAAATTTACCAACTATACTAATTAGGCAGTATTTTGTGCTATTTATGTGAGTAAACATTAACATGAGTCTTGTGCCAATAATGCCAATTTTTAAATTTCTTTCATTTTGTAAGAGTTTTAATATTTAAAAAATACTTCATATAAAATACAAGGCTGTGTATTCATTATGCATTAAAAAGACTTTCAAAAATGAGATCTGCAATGGGCCAACATACTTTTATATATAAATATTAATGTTTACATAAAAATAAATTTACCTTAATCGTGTTACATGTCAGAAATCAAGTATTTTTTGAATACACATGTTAATTAACTTACGTGCCCAAGAATGACAGCTACAAAAACAACACATTTTAAATTATACAGAATGGGAGACAGACAGGAAGACCCATATAATATATGTGTAAAAAATGTCTTCTAAGCACAGAGCACCATAGAGTCAGATTCTATTCTCACTGTATCCATGGTCTCTCTTACTGAATCACATGCGCCCATTTCTACAATTTCTCCTGTATTACGTTATTTTTCCAGATTTGTAGTGCCTTAGCCATATAGATAAATATCTTATCAAGTTAAAATAACTATTTACATATCAGTCTTTAATCTAGATAAACACAAAGTATACTTTTTCAAAAGATTGCTAATATCATGTTCTACAAGAAAATAATGTCAGCAAACATATTAGTGTTCACAATTTGTTTTCCTTAAATTACTGTAATTACCTTAGAGGTCTTTATATTGTATAAGGGGTTTGTTCATTCCTTCATTAAACAAGTATTAATGGAAGGTTGCTATGTGCCAGGCTCACTCTACTCTGGTACCAGTGACACACTTCGGCAATTTAACACTACTTTCATTAGCAAATATTGCTGTTTTTTAAATCTAGTATGAAATACGTGGGAAGCACATATGTGACCTCAAGAACCAGAGGTAGCTAAGAGGAAAATGTGGGTTTTTTAAAAAGAGGACAATAGTAGACTGACTGGCCTATCAACCTAGCAGGGTAACAGGTTCATTGGAAGCAGTCTCTGGTTTGATGCTGCATTAGTGTGAAGAATGGCAGGATAGCAGGCAAATCATTTCCTTCCCCCACCCTGAAAAAAACATGGAAGGTTAAAGTAACTTCTAAGTACAACACTCATTTTCTGTTAACTATTAACATGTCTCTTAAGAATTCAATTCAATCCAAATGGTGTCGTGTGCTAATATCAATTTTATATGCACCTACTGCAGAATTATGGGCTGAAAATTTTTTTTCGTTTGCTCAACTATTTTTGCTGTATACATAGTCTCTATGGATAATGAATCTGTAGAAAGTGAACTGTTTAAAAGCACAATTAACAAAAACTCAAGGTTCTTTTTAAAAAATCTATTATTTTCATAATTACTATACTTGGCTTGGGTGGGTGCGTGTGCATATGTGTTTGTGTGTGTGTATGTGTGTGTGTGTTACTGGGGCTTGAGCCTAGGGCCTTTGCAATGAGCAACATGCTTAGCCCTTTTAATTTTTTGAGACAGGGTCTCACTAAGTCATTAAGTTGCCCAGGCTGGGCTCAGACTTGCAGTCTTCCTGCCTCAGCCTCCCAGACTGCTGGGATTACAATGTGAGCCATCACACTCTGCTACAATTCCCATACATTTTATCTTTCCTGAGAATGACTGCTAGACTGCCCCACATGCTCCTTTCCCCAAACACTACAATGTTAACAATAAAACAAACTATCCTCCCAACTTGTTGCCAAATCCCATCCTAAGCCATTTTCTGTTCTCTACATAGAAGTGATGTTAACTGTGAGAAGACAGGATGCTCCTAGAAAAAGATTTGTACTTGCAACTTTATATCTCTGTATCTCCAAATGTAGATGGTCCTACAAAGTCAGGGTCTGCTCTTGAGGAGCACACATTGTTCCTTAGAAATACCACTACATCCACACATACACTACATATGAGGTAATATATACAGTCACATGTTGGTACTGAACTGCTCTGAAACCCATTGAACTTTCTTGATGCATTTCGATGCGAAAATTTTGTCCCAATACTTGTCATTTGGTATTCAATGTGCACGCTGCAACTTGTCAATGTTGATTTACTCCCGAGTCACTACCCTTTCCAGCCAAAACAATTTGTTTGGTACTCACTGTGTTTGGTGCTCACCATGCCTCCTACACCCAATCAACCATGACTACTAAGGTACCACTGTATACAGGTAATAATATAATAGGCCTAAATAACACACACCACACCATGTGTTACTACACTACAGCCTACTTCACCCCACCCCATCGTTATTCTTTTTTCTATGGCATATCCTTCCCCTTTTCCCTATTACTGCTTCCTCTGGTGTTTCTGTACCAATCACTCTTGGTATCTACCTGGTAGCCTTTGTCAGCAAGGGGACAGGCTTGCGAGCGCATTTTGTCCGGCCAATGGGACCTGAGTGAAGGTCAGCCAGAATTATCTGTGAAAGGTTTTCTTCTGAGATTCACAGAAGAAAATACTGCCTCTTCCTTGTTGGACATGGTCATGTCTGCAAATGACACTTGAACTCCTGTATCATCTTCCAACTATAATGGAAGAAATCACTAAGGATGATTCAGTACAAAAATAAGAAACATCTGGCTATAACCAAACCTGGAACTGCCCCGACTCTGAACTGTGTGTCATGTGAGATAAAGAAGGTCCTTATTGTTTAAGCCACTTATAGTTGGTACTCTTACAGCTGAAAACATCCTGATAGACTTCTTCGCTCTCTCGTGCATGGTGTTTATACACATTTCCTCTCTTCCTTCACTCACTGAGTGTGCATGAAGGGCTTACTATGTGCTGGGAACTTGGCTACACCCTGGGGAAAGAGAACACAGTAAAAGATCGCTCTGCTCTGGAAGACCCTGTGCAGGGTAAGCGTATGAACAGACCACACTACAAGCACAGCACAGAGTCAACAGTCAAATATGTGAGTGCAGAGCCGAGAGTCGGTCTGTGGCACATTCAGGGGAAAGTACACACAGGTGTTGTTTCAGGTAGTGCCTCCCACCATGCTCCCCTTTTCTTTCTCCTAAACTTTTCTACCCCTCCCCTCAAAAAACAATAGAAGCCGAAACACAAAATTCTGCACATCCAAGAATTATTTTCCATGGGAGAAATCTTACAGAGCTCATTTAAAACACTAACTTGGAAATAAAATTTTAAGTGTCCAATTAATATTAAGGATTGATATGTACAGACTTAGGTACTCATAAAAGGTTGACCAAGAAAAGCAGTAAGCCAAGAAGTTTATCTTCAGTACTTGAAAATATCTTGGCCTCAGTTTAAATTTTAAATAACCTTCAGAATTAGTTTTTAAAAATACATCTATTAGGCAATAACGTGACATAATCTTACACTGTAGATAAAAGCAAGGTTAAAAAGTGGCTATAACTATGTTTCAAAATGAAATGAAAAAGGATAATGTTATCCTAACAGAGTATTTATACTAGGATGGTAATAAATTGGTGTTATATTTTTCTTCCCTATTTGCAAAATTTTCTTCAATGTGGTATTTTTTTTTAAAAAATACAATCATATCTTCTGCTTATACTTTCATCTACTACTGTGGCCAACTATACTAACATTATTATAAAGAAAAATAGATATAAAATCTATTTCTAGCTTATGTCTCAATGAAGCAGAAAGTTCCTCCTCTTTAAAATAGGTATGTGTTTCCTTACATAAAATATTAGAAAAGAGTATGTAATTATCTGTTGAAGATTTACTGCTACACACTAGAAACATTTACTTTTTAATACTATTACCTTTATTCACATGCTTATTATATTTAAGTTAAAAATGTTACATTGTTAAGTGTTAGGCATTACAGTATTTTTAATCAGTTAAAGAAGACAAATTGTCAGAGAAAATTATCCAATAGTATTTTCTTTATTCACAAACATCGAAGCCATTTTTGCTGACGTGGAGACAACTAAATGTGCAGTCCCCAAACAGGATGGTCAGCTGTTTTCAGAAAAGGAACAGCCCTGTCTGTTGACCTCACAAACAGCTCACTGTGAAGGAAGGAACTGAGGCAGCCTCCACCATGGACTTTGGAAGGAGGTGAATGTCATCTTGTCACGTTCCTTTGCCTTTAAGTTTTCCTACAATTCTAACAATTAAGAGGTGATGTGCATACAATTTTTATAAATAACAGTAACAGGAAACCCTGGGGTGACAAGCGTGAGATTTACTTATGTTGCACTTTCCCACACAACCGCGTTTTCTTAAGAATCTCACTCTGTGCTTCTCTTGGGGTCTGGGTGTTTGGTTTGTTTCGCTTTTTACTAACTAAAGAAATGAACTTGCACTGATCTTGCACTAACAGATGTGAAGGGTTACGATTTAAATGGATCAAAATCTTCACCTTAGAATAATCAAAAGTCTCAATACAACTTGAAGCTTAAAAAGTAAAAAGGAGGACTTTAAAGATTAACGGCAACGATAAAATTGGTATTGTCTACAGCTACTATTAGAACTGACTGCAAAAAGAAAAAAAAGAACAAACTAGGTTGACTAAAAGGAGGAGAGAACACAGAAGTACGTCCGTTTGCACACAATGGGTATGGCCGTTACAGGTAAAAGCAGGTAGGTCAGGCACAAGTGATTTTGCTTTAATAGTGCTCACATCAGTCTCTGTTTCTCTCTTTCCCCCTCCCTCCCTCCATTCCTCCCCTCTCTGCAAGCCCTGTTTTCTTTTAGTGCTGGGTATTGAACCCAGGGCTCTTTGTAATTATGAAGTGACTGGTTGGCTGTTTAGGTCAGAAGTGATAAACACAAATGCCCAGAGGCTGAGGCAAGTGACTAAATGAAGGGAAGTCAGAGGAGGCAGGGAAAATAGGGAGTGGGGGAGCGGTACAGTGGAAAAGTCAAGGCACCATATAAGTGGTGGCAATTTCTCAGCTTCAGCGCCTGTGGCCATGAAGACGCTACTATTGCCAAACCTTTCAAAGTGAAATTGCCTGATTTTACTGTTGTTGGCAACCTTATTTTTCAAAGAATACTGTGTGAGACAACATAATGCAGCTCGAATGAAACATTCATCTTGAAATGGCAAGTAGCTCGATCAAAGGCCCCCACTGCCTGAACATCTGTTAATTATAAAAGAATACTCAGTCCCACTCCATTCCCAAGGCACTCCCCTCTATACTAGCGAATGAACCCCCGACCCTGCCCCGTGTGCCCGTCAGCTTACTAGATAACTATCCCAGAACCCCTGTGTTTGCTGTAGTTTGTCTTGACTTCTGCCCCTGAGCCTAGTATCTTCAGAAAGCCTGAGTCTGTAACTTTATGGCTGCCTGAAAAGTTCAGATAACAGGACATGACTAAGCTAACCCAAATATACGGTTAAGATACTCATTAACTGA
>PVJO010025213.1:0-23117 GCA_004026905.1 Hystrix cristata | reverse complement strand
CAAAAAATGGGCCACTGAAATTAACTGACACTTCTCAGAAGAACAAATTCAAATGGCTGATCAATACATGAAAAAAGTTCAATATCTCTGGCCATTAAAGAAATGCAAATTAAAACAATACTGAAATTCTTTCTTACTCCAGAAAGAATGGCTATCATTAAGAAATCAGGTACCAACAAATGCTGGCAAGGCTGTGGGGAAAAACAGAACTCTTCTACGTTGTTGCTGGCAATGTAAATAGCGCAGCCATTGTGGAAATCAGTATGGAGATTCCTCAGAAAACTAAAACAAGAAATTCCATTTGACCCAGCTATTTCCCATCTAGGTACCTTCCCCCAAAAGTTAAAGACATCATGTTACAGTAATACACACATACCTATGTTTATAGTGCATAACAGCTAAATCTTGGAAGCAGTTTATATGTGTCCATCAACTGATAAATGGATTAAAATGTGGTATTGATACACAGTGGAGTAGTATTTCATAAAGAAGGATAAACTTGAGTTATTTATAGGAAAATGGATGCACCTGGAAAATACAATGTCAAGTGAAATAAGTCAGACAGACAAGCTTAAATATCACATGGTTTCTCTTATATGAGAAGTCCAAACTATAAGTAAGGAGCATCATGCAAGCAAATAGTGAGAAAGACCTTTGCACATGGGAAGGGGACCAAGAGATGGAGGGAAGGGGGAGAGAAGGGAAGAAAAGGGAATTTAAAAAGAATTAAGGTGTGTATTTACACGTACCCCTTCTTAAAGAAGAATGTGATCATTATGTACTCCATATATGTAATATAAATAAATAAATAAATTGGAAAAAAGAAAACATAGCATGTTAAAACTTATAGGATTCACAAAAGTAGTTCTAAGAAGAATAGTTATAGTGACACATGCATCCATTTAAAAAGGTGAAATAATTCAAATAATCAAGTGAATCAAGAAGAGAAGTCTGAAATCACAATAACAAGCTGGGATATTATTCAATTATGATTGAAGTCTATAAAACATTCCCAATTAAGATCAATTTTTCCTAGATGCTTCCTGAAAAAGATGGAATACTTCTAAATTTATTTCATGAGCCAGCATCTTATTGACACAGAGCCAGACAAACCACAGGAAGAGAAAACTATAGGCCAATATACCTGCTAAACGTAGATGCAAAAATTACCAATAAAATCTTACTAAAGTGGATTTGGTAGCAAATGAGAAGGACTATACTCCTAATTAAGTAGGATTTATCCCAGAGATGCAGGGATGTTTCACTATAAGTAAGTGTATCCATGTGAAATGTCAGGTTGACAGAATGAAAGATTGAAACCATATGATCATTTCAGTAGATGTAGAAAAAATATTTGACAAAATTCAACATTCACACACGACAAATCTCACAAGAAAACAGGTATACAAATCATGCAATAATTAAAATCTTACAGCTAATAATACACTCAATGCTTTTCTTGTGAGGTACAGTAAAAGCCAAGGATGCTCACTTTTTTTTTTTTCTTTTTTGAGACAGGGTCTCACTAAGCAGTTCAGACCGGCCTTGAACTCACTATGTAACCAAGGCTGGCCTTGAACTTTAAGTGATCCTGCTCCCTCAGCCTCCTGAGTGCTGGAATTACAGGGATGCACCACCACACTCAGCAGGATGCTCACTCTTGCTCTTTCTGTTCAGCATATTACTGAAAATTCTAGCAAGGGGAACTAGACAAAAAAAGAAAGGAAGAAAGAAAGGAAAATAAAAAGAAAAGATGGAAGGAAGAAAGGAAGGAAGGAAGATGCTTGAGTTAGAAAGAAGTAAAATAATCTCATGTGCAGGTGTCAACTAATATAAAGTCTACCAAAAAATGTTTACATTTCAGGAGAAGAAAAACTAGTATAAATATTTTAGTACTAAATTTATTGAGACATCATGAGATTAACACAAGTTACCTTTGGCATCTACAATTACGAGAGGTGCTCAAAGTGGTGGCCATGAACTTCAAGACATTTACTAGTATGCTGAACTGCTGCTTGGGTAGCCTCAGTCATTGAGATTGGTGCACATGCATTTTTATTTCTTCTCTCAGGGCCGGCAGTATAACAGGTTTTTTGCGATATACGACATCCTCTAGGGTCCCACATGTGAGGGTGACACTATCTGTTGAAACAACATCATACTATTTTTCTTTGCCTGAAGTGTATATAAATTTTTTGCTGGACTTTGTATATATAGAAAATCCTAAACAGTTAAGAAAGGTTATTAGAACTATAATTTCTCTAAAGCTGCAGGATACAAAATCAACATGGGAAAGTCAGTTTCAGGCTGAGCGTGGTGGCACATGGCGGTAATCCTAGCACTGTGGAATTTAAGGCTCGAAGATAGTGAGTTTGAACTTACTTAGTGACTAAGTGAGACCCCACCTTAAAATAAAAAAATAAGAAAGGGTGGGGGGTGTATTTCAGAGCCAAGGCCTTAGGTTCAGTTCCCAGTACTGAAAAAAAATCAAAAAATACTTTCATTTCTGTGTACTAACAGTTAATTATCAGACATATAGATTAAGAAAACAATTTCATTTATCAATGCATAAAAATAAATTTAGGTATAAGCTAAAGTGATAAAAGACTTGTACACCTACAATTACAAAGCACTAATGAAGAAGACTTAGAAAGTGGAAAGACATTCAATGTCCATGGATTGGATAAGTTAATATCATTATAATGTCCCTACTGCATGAAGCAATTCACAGAGTCGATATGATTCCTATCAAAATCAAAATGATATTCTGTACAGAAATAGAAAATTAATACTAAGATTCATATGGAGGCAGAAAACCTCCTGTAACCCAAACAATCTTGAGTAAGAACAACACTAGTAAAGCCATCACTCCCCGATTTCAAAATATATATTACAAAGCAATAATAGTGGCATGGAAATAATACAGTAGTGGTAGAAAAACAGAAATATAGACAAATGGAACAGATTAAAGTGTCCAGAAATAAGTTCTTGCATTTATTCAATTGATCTTCCAAAAGAGTGTCAAGGACATGTAATAAATGGTGTTCAGAAAAAACTTGATGTCCAGCTACAGAATAATGAAATCAGTGTCTTATAAAATATGCACACAACAACACAAAATGGAGTAAAGACTTAGCCATTAGACTTAAAAACAAACAAAACTACTATAAGGAAACATAAAGGGAAAAGCTACCTGACTTTGGTATTGGCAATTATTCTTTTGCATGTGTTGCCAACAAAATTAAAAATGAGCAAATGGGATTATGTCAAGATAAAATGTTTCTGCACAGTAAGAGAAAAAAATTAGTATAGAGATAAAGCAACACACCTAATGGAAGAAAAAATGTGAAAACTATGTATTTGATAAGGGGTTAATATCCAAAATATGCGAGGAACTCACTCATAAAATTCAACAGCAACCCCCTCAAACGAAACCAAAACAAAAAGCCCAGGGTTAAAAAATAGACAAAAGACTCAATTAAAAATATTTCAAAAGAAGGCATACAAAGAGTCAACAGGAATATGAAAAGTATGAGGTGTCCCCCAAAGACTTGTGTGAGGATTTGATCGTACATGCAGCAATGTTCAGACGTTGCACTTTGGGGAGGTGATTAGATCATGGGTGCTAACTCCATCGATGAATTAGTCTACTAAGAGTTCGTGGATGAATGTGCTGTGAGGACATGGGGAGTGATTGGAGGAAGTGGGGCTCTGGGTGTGTATTCTTATACTCAGCCCCTTCCCTTCTTTCCTCCTCTTCCCTGTTGGTTGTGCCCTGGGTCCTGCCTGCCATGTCTGGAGTAGCTTTGTTCCACAACACCCTTCTGCCATGATATTTCTGCCTTGGACCCAATTGATAATGGACTGAAACATCTGAAACCACAACCCAAAATAAACTTTTTCTTCTTAAAGTTGCAGGTAAAGTGTTTTAACAATCGAACATCTGAATAATACAGTGCTCAACATCATTAATTATCAAGAAAATACAAACCAAAATCACAGTGAGACAATCATTGCTGTGAGGATGATAATTTTCAAAAAGAAAAGAGGTAGCAAGTATTGCCCAGGATGTGGAGACAAGGGATTGTGGCTCAGAGGAATGTAAACTGGTAGAACCATTATTGAAAACATTATTGAGCTTTCCAATAAATGAAAAATAAAATACCATATGATCCAGCAATCCTTCTTCTGGGTATATATGTTAAGGAAACTGAAATCAGGATTGTGAAGAGATATAGAGATATCTGTACTTCTGGATTTATAGCATTATTGACAATTGCCAAGATATGAAGAAACATCAACTGTCCACTAATACTTGGATAACAAAATATGAATATAGAATATTAGTCTTAAAAAGAAGGAAATCTTTCCATTTTTGACAACATGGAACTGAGAAGATATTGTCTTAAGTAAAATAAGGCATGGAAAGAGCAATGCTGCGGGATCTCAGGTGTGAAATATAAAATAGTCAATTTCGTAGAGGAGGAGAGTAGGAGAATGGCCATTTTCAGCAGCTCAGGGGAGAGGAAATGTGCAGATGGTGGTCAAATGGTATAAAGTGTCATCTATATAAGATGAACGATTTGGTACTCAAAGTTTGCTAAGAGTGGACATGCAGGAAAGAAGTGGTAACTCAGTGAGGTGTTGGGTATGTTAATTAGCTGGATTGTGATGATCCTTTCACAGTGTGTGCATATTTCAAAACATTGGCTCAGAGATCTGAAATATATACAATTTTTCATTATCAAATATGGCTTAAAGCTATTTTAAAAAATAGTATAAGTCATTTTGGAATATGTTTGGGTAGAGGAACTTTGTCTGATAGTGTGATGCTCTGTCCTGTTTATTTTCTTCAAAAATTCATGTTTGTAATCACTAATCCCCAAGGTGATGGCACTAGGAAGTAGGTCTCCTGAGAAGCAATTATGTTACAAAGGCAGAGGCCTTAGGAATAGAACTAGTCTCTTATAAGAGGCCTGAGAGGCATCCTTTGAGCATGAGAAAATGGGCCCCTCTCAGACACCAAATTTGTCGGTCCCTAGATCTTGGATTTTCCATCCACCTGAACTGTGATTTTCTAAACCACTTAGTCTATGGTATTTGGTTATAGCAACTCAAATGGACTAAGATAAATGAGTTAATGGGGGTTAGTTGCTGCTCTTGAGGTATAAGTGTGATTGTCACTGTCGATGTGCCTGCTTGCCTCCTCTGAATATTCCTCCTGTTATCTCTGTAAAGCACTCATCTGTGGTTTCAAATATCATTAAGCTTTCCATGGTAAATTAGTTTCCAATTATTCTTGGTCTGTCTGCACCACAGCATGTCTGCTCAGACTTTCAGCACTGGCTGATGAGACACGATGAAAAGAAACCACCAAAAGTTCTGCCTTTGTCCTTCTTAGAAGAAAAAGACAACCATGGCAGAGACTATACCTGCTGACTTGCTTGTTCATGGCATGTGCCCTGCAGGGCACTGCTAGGTGCTGCTCCTGATTACATCGAGCATCTCTGGGCTTGAGACCCCAACAGTGAAGTCGTATTTTGATCTATTGTGGGTTGGAACCCACATAGTTTTGTGAAGAAAGGGCTCTGCGATGTCTAGGGCCAGTGTCCTTGTCAGTTTTCTCTGGTTTCTTCAGAGTAACTCAGTGTATCTTCATGCATCCAGCAAAAAGATTCCTCAGTGAATTCAAGCTTGTTTCATTGGAAACAGCACAAAGGCCTCACAACACTCTGAGGGCAGCTGCATTGATCTGCGTCATTTCACCCGGGTTTCCTGCCGTGCACAGAACATATAGAGAGCTGAGTTGCAGCACATCTGCTTCCACTGTTGGTCCTTGCTTTTCTTTCTTTCTTTTTTTTTTTTTTTGAAAAGTAAAATAAAGAAAAAGTAGTCCAGGATTGCTCCATGTTGAGGTGGCCCAGATTTTGTATTTTATCATAATTTTATGTGTCCCAGAGAATGAATGAATATACACATACCAGTGACAATAAAGTGTATTAACACAAACAAGAAAAGTGGAATAAAAAAAGAAATGTAAGTAGGAAGAAAGGAAGAAAGCATAGGAGAAGCATTATGTCAGTCTAAAATAGAAAAAGGAGGACAGTGCTGTTAGTATAAAAGATCATAAACTACCCCAACAAGTTTATTGTCAATGTATTTCCAGCCTTGAACTTGACATTTTACACAAAATATATACTAGAGTGTGATAATTGCATTAAGTAGTAAAAATGGAATTTGTTCTTTTACCACATCTTCAAAAACATACATCATGATGTACACTTTGGAACGAACATTTACAACTCAGAATTTGTCATGAGTTAGACAGCTGTTGGTCTGAAGTTTTTTTCTCTTTGAGGGATAAACAGACCTTATTTTCTGTGTATATGTTCTCAAATGTTATGTTTTCCCACAGACTCAAATCACTACCATAATCCAAGAATGTGGATTTGTGCATGGCTGATTTATAGTGAATGATCAGTCCTTCAGCTCAAATAACCTAATGTTGAACCTCAAGCTTCTAGAAAAAGAAGAGCAAGTCAAACCCAACGCTGTACAAGGGAGAACATCATAAAGATCAGAGCTGAAATTAACGCAGTTGAAATTAAGAGAACAATACAAAGAATCGATGAATCTAAGAGTTGGTTCTTTGAAAAATTAAATAAAATTGGCAAATGCTTAGCCAACCTTATTTTAAAAAAGGGAAGAAAAACTCAAATTCATACAATGAAAAGGGTAAAATCACAACAGATCCCGCAGAAATCCAGAAGATCATCAATACCTACTTCAAGAGCCTGTATTCTAATAAGATCAAAAACACAGAAGAAATGGACAGATTCCTAGATACATACGAATTACCAAAACTGGATCAAGAAGATATAAAAACTCTAAGTAACACAATATTAGCCAGTGAAATTGAGGAAGTAATTAAAAACCTACCAACAAAGAAAAGCCCAGGTCCTGACGGAATTCATTGCAGAATTCTACAAGACATTTAGAGATGATTTAATGCCACTAATTCTCAAACTCTTTAATGAAATTGAAACCCAAATTTGTTCCTGGAAGCAAGCATTACCCTGATACCAAAGCCAGAGAAGGAACCACGGAAAAAGAGAACTACAAGCCAATCTCATTAATGAGCATAGATGCAAAAATCCTCAATAAGATACTGGCAAACAGAGTGCAACAAGTCATCAAGAAGATTATACACTATGACCAAGTAGGATTCATCCTAGAGATGCAGGGATGCTGCAACATATGCAAATCAATAAATGTGATACACCATATTAACAGAGCCAAGGACAAATACCATATGATCATCTCAATAGATGCAGAAAAGGCTTTGACAAGGTCCAACACCCATTCATGATAAAAGCCCTGCAGAAAATTGGAATAGATGGTCTCTATCTCAATCTGATAAAGGCCATCTATGACAAACCAACAGCCAACATCATACTAAATGGTCAAAAACTAAAAGCTTTCACTTTAAAATCTGGAACAAGACAAGGATGTCCACTCTCACCACGCTTATTCAATATAGTTCTGGAAACATTAGCCAGAGCAATTAGATAAGAGAAAGAAATAAAAGAAATAAGGATAGGAAAAGAGGAAGTTAAATTATCATTATTTGCAGATGACATGATGCTTTATATAGAAGACCCCAAAAACTCCACCAAAAGACTTCTAGATTTAATAACCAAATTCAGCAGCATAGCTGGATAAAAAGTCAACATTTAGAAATCAATAGCATTCCTGTACACAAACAACAGACTCACCGAGAGAGAAATTAGGGAAACAACACCTTTCACAATAGCATCCACAAAAATGAAGTGCCTAGGAATCAATCTAATGAAGTAAGTAAAAGATCTATACATCAAAAACTACATTACTTTGAAAAAGGAGATTGAAGAAGATATCAGAAAATGGAAAGCTATTCCTTGCTCTTGGGTGGGAAGAACCATTATAGTGAAAATGGCCATGCTCCCAAAACTGTTATATAGATTTAATGCAATCCCAATTAAAACACCAATAGTATACCTCACAGAATTAGAGAAAACAATCCTAAAATTCATTTGGAAGAAAAAGAAACCTAGAATAGCAAAAGCAATTCTGGGCAACAAAAGCAAAGCAGGGCCCATCACAGTCCCTGACCTGAAATTACATTACAAACTTACTATAATAAAAACAGCATGGTATTGGCACAAAAACAGACCCCAGGACCAATGGAACAGATTAGAAGATGAAGAAACAGGTCCAAATACTCTCAGTCACCTTCTCTTTGACAGAGGGGCCAAACAACCTCACTGGAAGAAAGATAGTCTCTTTAATAAATGGTGCTGGAAAAACTAGCTCACCATATGCTGAAGGTTAAAACTGGACCTATATCTTTCCCCATGCACTAAGCTAAAATCAAAGTGGATCAAAGATCTAAATACTAAAACTGAAATACTAAATCTGTTGGAAGATAGAATAGGCAGAACTCTGAAGATATAGGTGTAGTGCGGTGGACCTAATATGGTCAACTTGAGCCAGAATGCCCAGCCGGACTGAGTTGGTGTGATGCTGGGTGTACAAGATCCACCTGAGGGTTGTTGCTGATGCAACATAAGAGAGAGTAGGAGCCGTAGCTAGTTGGTGGGCCATTTCCCAGAAGAAGTTCTGCTGCAGCTGGTTCTTCCGAAAGGAACTCAGCTGTCCTTATCAAGGAAGGAGCTTGGGGCCTTGCTGTCATCAAGGATGGCTGCTGTTGCTTCAGAGGAGCTCTGGTTGTCATCTCTGCTGTGAGCATTGTATCCTGGTTCCAGGGAAGATCTTGTCAGCCATCATGTGCAGACACGGACCTACATGGGACAGTGCTGTGGGCTCCCAGCCCTCAGTTGGATCTTTTGGGTCTCCAGTACCTAGATGGATATTTGGCACCTTCTGCATTTGGCTTCTGGGTGAATATTGTAATCTATAAATGTCCCCTATTAAATCTGCTCTCTTAAAACCATTGGCTCGGAAAACCTAACTAACACAGGTAGGCAAAGACTTTAGGAACAAATCCCCAGTTGCCCAGGAGATATCACAAAGAATCAACAATTGGTATCTAATATTATTAAAAAAACTTTTGCACATCAAAATAAACCACCAACAGAGTGAAGAGACAACCCACAGAGTGGAAAATAATTTTTTACCAGCTGGTCCTCTGACAAAGAACTTACAACATCTTAAATATAAAAGAATTCAAAAAATCAGACCCCCCCAAATTTAAAGACCCAATCCAAAAGTGGGCAAGTGAAATGAATAGACACTTCTCAGATGAAGAAGTAGAAACAGCAAATAGACATATGAAAAAATGTTCAACATCATCGGTCATTCGAGAGATGCAAATTGAAACAACACTGAGATTTCACCTCACTCCAGAAAGAATGGCTGTTATCAACAAATCAGCCAATAACAAATGCTGGAGAGGCTGTGGAGAAAAAGGAACCCTTCTCCATGGTTGGTGGGAGGATAGACTGGTGTAACCACTATCGAAATCAGTGTGGAGATGCCTCAGGGAACTAGGACTAGAGATTCCATTTGACCCAGTTATTCCACTTCTTGGTATCTTCCCTAAAGAACTAAAAGCATCAAACCACAGTGATTACATGCACACCCATGTTTATAGTGACACTGTTTGTAATAGCTAAATCTTGGAAGCAGCCCAAATGCCCATCAACCGAGGAATGGATAAAGAAAATGTGGGTTTTTTTATACAATGGGCTACTACTCTGCCATAAAGAATGATAAGCTTGAGATATTTCTGGCTAAATGGATGCATCTTGAGACCATACTCTTAAGTGAAATAAATCGGACACACATGTTTAAATACTTCATTGTTTCTCTGGTGTGAGAAACTGAAAGTGTAAATAAAGACTAAAATGTATTATATTGGGAGAGGGAAGAAAATGTCCAAATGGGGAAGGGAACAAGGGAGGGGGAAAGAAACAGAGGCACAAGAGCAGTAAGAAGTGGAAGGAAAAAATGGAAACAAAGCTTTTGTAAATGGGAAGGGAGAAGGGGGTAAGGGGAGGGGAGGGGAATGGGAAAATAGGAGCAACAAGATATATCATGTACAGGTACAAATCCCCTATGATGAATGTTATCACTATGTACATCTATAATGTAACATTAAAATAAAATTTAAAAAATCAGTATTTGTCAAAAAAAGAAAGAAAATGATCTGAAATCTCCAATTCATTTTCCTTCCCTCTCTGTTCCCTTCCCTCCCTCCCCTCCCTGTCTACCCCTCTGCCTTCCTCCGTCCTTCCTTCCTTACTCTTTCTCTCCTTCTCTTCTTTCCTCTCTTTTTCTCTTGTTAGTCTGTTTCTCTTTCTTCTAAGACAGCTGTAAATGGTGTGGGATGTTTGAAGTGCTCCTTGAGTATACTTTCTGTTGATCCCACATTTAGGATCTCATCATAATACATTATCATTCTGGGGATTCTTTTTTTACAGGTCCGTCAAGTGCTTGAATATTTTAGGAGTAATACACATTTTGAGTTAAAGAGTTGAGAGTCTTTGAACATGTGATGCAGTATATTTTTTCAAATAGCAATCGAGAATCTTGGTCAAAATTCAGTTTTGCAAACATATCTCCTTCAGGGTGAAGTTTAATTTGGTTACAGAGTAGGGGTACTGGAAACAGGTGAAGAAAGATGAACATAGCCCCCCGTTATTATGACAACAGGAAAGGTCTCTAAAAATACAGGCAACATTTTTGATGATTATTTTTATACTCAAATGAGAGGCTCCTTCTATCTTGCACAGAAGCTTAGTGAACTTCTTTTGTAGATATTCCAGTACTGGGAGCTTCTTGCCCTGGATATTTTAAGTAAGATATTCCTTATAGCAAAGGCATATGCAAAATCATGGAGCACTCTATAAGGGAAGGTGACTCCTTAATTTTGATTTTTGCAAAATAATATTTTTCCCAAAGTGACCCTGCTTTTTATATTACCTCAGCCTTGAACCAGTATGTAGACCACAAACTATGGATGCTGGCATCCTCAGTCTCCCAACAACTATTAATATGGTGGGAATTGTGTTGTTCGTGCTTCAGTGACTGCTGGCCATTATTATCTACCTTTGCATTGCAGCATTTATCTGTCACAAGTTATACTGTCAAACTTCAGTAGTACAGATTAGATGACAGCCAATCTGCTACTCTTCTCTTGGGCCAACACAATGGTCAAATGTGATTTGGTTAAACAATTCTATCAAGTGATTTTGTCAGAATTGAACATATTGGGATTCCACAGTATATTTTATAATAAATCTGAGAATTAGTGTGTTGAGTAAGTTAATGCAGTTTAGCAAGGTTGTGATTACATTTGTGTAACTGAAGCTTCTTATTATAAATACTTGTCCAGAGATCCTAAAAGTTTATCAGATACCTCAGTATAAGCTGAAGAGAGTCTGAATTTTATCCTTTGCTGTTTATCCATCTCCTTGGAATAGTGATGCAATGAGTTTGGAAGCATGAATAGGCATGATTTCCTGGAGAACAAGGAGGTGCTGGGTCTGTGCCATAATTAAACAACAATAACAACAAAAGAAAAAAAGAAAAGAAAAAAGAAAATAAAAAGAAAAAACTATAGGAAAGCTGAAACCTAAAAGTTGAAAGGAAAATGCATCCCACAGTTTGGTTGAAGACAAACTGAGGCTTGGCCCTGTAGTGTGATATGTCTGGGCTGAGCTGTTTGTGTTTGACTCCTGACCTCTGTCCCTAGTGTGTGAATCTAGTCAGGCTACTTCATCTTTCTCAGTTTTTACATTCATGGAGAAAATGCAACAAATTAAGTGATATGTGCGTATGTATACAATACATGCGTGAGTTGTTAGTGTTATTTCGCTATCAGTATCATTGCCATAATTACTTTTGTATGTATCCAAGGGCCAAAGCCCAGGATTTGAGATGAAGTTCTAGCTCTCCTGCTGCTTAACTGTGATCCTTCAACAAGCAGCAGTTCCTGGGAGCTTGTCAGCAACACAGAATCTCAGCTCCTACTTAAGATCTTCTGATTCAGAATCTGCATTTTACTAAGACCCTCTAAGTGATTCATGTATACTCTGAAGTTTGAAAATCCCTGATCTATAGCAAATGGCAGGTAGAAAAAGAAACAGTATAGGTAGAGGTTAAATAATTAAATTAGTGTTCTGAACAAAAACTGATGCCTGTTTATTTTTATGGGTTGACAGGAGCTGGCTGACGAGGTGGTTACCTTCGTTTCCCTGCAGGGAAAGAGAACACAAGAGATTGTGAAATGAATGAAGAATCATATTGAAGCCAACATTGAGAAGGCTTTTAAAAATGGAGCAGGGAGGTCATTAGGGGAAAGACTTAGTCACATCTTCAGCTGCTGTCAGGGAATGTGAACTTTTGCCCATGTTCCTCCTTTTACTGCAGGCATCTGGGACAACCAGAAAGAGTGTATAATTTCATTGTTCAATAGACTCAAGATACGTGATAGCAAGACTTGTTTTATAAATGTATTTACTAAGTACATGTGTTCTCCCCCCAACTCCCTCGGTACTGGAGAGTCACATGTCTCACACATGCCAGACACTGAGTTACATCGTCATCCTTTGGAAGAAGAGTTACATTCTTTTTACCTTCTGTCAGTCCCCTAGCCCCTGTTCCTTCTCAACATCTGGTAGAATTTTTTTTTTGTGTGTGAAGGAATTTTTACCTTTTTCTAATATATTAGCACTGCCTACAGAAGCTCTTACTTTTTTTCTTTTTCTTTTTCTTTTTACTTCCTTTGGAACACTCAATCAGAGCTCTCTGGATATCTTTCTCCTGAACTGCAATTCCTAAAACCTCAAGTAAAGTTCTTTTACAGTCTCAGAGCTTGATTTGATCAACAAGATGATAAAGGATTTTAGAGCAAATACTGGGGCCCAACTGCTTGGCTTTCTGTTCAAGTCTTTTGTTTATGATGACTTAAGAAGAAAACAAAAGGTTTTATAATTGGAATCCTAGAGTAGAGAACAGATTCCAAATCCTTCTGTAATCCCATGACTAGCTGATTGAGGCACCATCTGATCAGGTGCCAGAATGAAGGTCATAGCTGATTGATTACCAATCATTCTTGAGAATAAATTTATTTTCTATTAAATTAGCATTTGTTTTTTACTCAATTTTGTTAAAAGGCTCATTCACTGGAAAAGATATGGAGGAAGCTAAGCCTTATTGCTATAAAAAATATTTCCCTGCCAAAACCAAAAATTAAGTATTGCAGTACTTAATTAAAGAATATAGAAAATCACCAAAATATAAATAGTGAATTATTCTCCTTCTTTCCCTTTTAGCTAAGGATCCTGTCAGGGGAAAATTAACAGGCAAGAAAGGCAACCAGAATCTTCCTTTTTCTCCTATGTTTCTGATTGAAGAAGACATTGTTCAGCAAATTAAACAGGTAAACAAGATTTTAAGGAGAATATTTAAACTGCTTAATAGAACAAATTGTTTTTTAACACCCATAAGTAGCTGTTAGAGTCACAATTTGCATACAAATAATGAATATGCTAATTGAAAACTCTTTCTCTCCTAGTCATTAAAATAGGTCTCCTTTGGGGATTCTAAGAGAGCTTGTTGTTTTTCTAGTTGTAGTTAGTATATATACTTGGGCACAATGATTTAAAAACACAATTTATGTTTTGCTAACTGATGTAGGTCTGCATTCCTTGTGGTTGAGTCTGAGATTCTACTGCATATAGACATGTACAAACTTACAAATGAATTTTAAACTTCATTGTCCTGCAGAATAACTTAACTAGTGTAGTCTTTCTACACTTACCTAGTTTGTCGTAGCTGTGATGTTATCCTGTGAAGGTGAGTCTGAGGGGCCCAGAGAACTGCTGTATTATTGCTTCGGGTCACAATTCCAGTGATTGCTGATAACCCTGCACTCTCAGGGTGTAATTGCTTTAGGGGCAACCAATTTCATTTGGATCTTGAGCCTGTGGATTTATTAATCTGCATGGCTAATTTATATTACAATGAATGGAAATACTGATTATATCTGAATTATTCATCATTTACGGATGATATTCTGACTGTAATTGTTTCTTTGAAAACATCAAACATAGCATTTATATTGTAGGTGAAGCTATTCTTACACATAAGTAAAACAATTAAAAGTAAACTCAGGAAAACTGGAACAGAAGCATAGGTGTTAACAGGTACCTGTGGTAAGTGGTTGTCTCAATTAGGCAGAGTTTGACTGTAAATTCAAAGTGGCCAAAGAAAGAAAAAGTGCTCATCTTGTATTACACTGTCATATCATTGCCCATTTCTCTTTTCTGATGTAGAGCTTTGAGCCACAAGTGCTAATAATTTATATTTTAAGAGATTTAACCTGCCACAGTTATTAAAATTCAACTAAGAATGTACCAAGTGAGCAGGTTGACAGGATTCAGAGTTGGGCATATGTTTGAGTAATTTAAATAAATATGAAATAAATAAATAAATATTAAATAAATATGAAATAAAATTTTGGAAATAAAATAATGTCCCTTTATACACAACATCTAATTATGTATTTATAATTAAAATGTGAATCTTTACATAATGATCAATAAATAATAGACTGATTTGAAAAGATGAGATAATTAAAAACAAGTTTGTTTTTTATAATATTTGCATTAAAATTCCTCTTGAAAATATACTCAAATTTCATTTAAGCCCTTTGCAATTCTGTTAATGAACTCTCCCATCACTTTTTAAGGTCAGGATTAGAGAAGTTTCCATTGAGTTTTAATTTTCTTTAAACCAATTGAGCATCTTTTATAGAGAGTGGGCCAAGAACACTTTTTTTTAAAATTTTATTTTAATGGTACATTTTAGATGTACAGAGTGATAGCATTCATCATAGGGGATTTGTACCTGTACATGATATATCCTGTCACTTCTTTTTTTCCTATTCCCCTCCCCTCACTGCCTCCTCCCTCTTTGTTTACAAAAGATTTGTTTCCATTTTTTCCTTCCATTTCTTATTTGTCTTGCCCCTCTGTTCCTTTCCCCCTTCTCCTCCCATGTTTTCTTTCCCATTTGGATATTTTCTTCCCTTTCCCAATATAATACATTTTAGTCTTTATTTACACTTTCAGTTTCTCACATCAGAAAAAATATAAGGTATTTAAACATGTGTCCGATTTATTTCACTTAAGAGTATGGTCTCCAGATGCATCCATTTACCTAGAAATATCTCAAGCTTATCTTGGTATCTTCCCCAAAGAACTAAAAGCATCATATCACAGCGACGTATGCACACCCATGTTTATAGCAGCACAGTTTGTGATAGCTAAATCTTGGAAACAGCCCAAATGCCCATCAACAGTGGAATGGATAAAGAAAATGTGGTTTTTTACCCAATGGAGTACTACTCTGGCATAGAGAATGACAAGCACAATTTTTAAAAAGATTCTCACCAGTTTGTAATCTGGACATTAATTTTTTTGGTCACTCTCTTTTCTGTTCTCTCTCTCTCTCTCTCTTTGTCTCTTCACATTTTTCCTGGGTTTTATGCCAGCCCTCCTTCTTTAGAAAATAAATTAGCTTTGAGAGTTATCTGAAGTGTCAAGAAATGTAAAATATTTTAGTAAAAAGCCATATTCTCCTAATTTCTTAAAAGCCCCCCTTCCTTCCCTTCTTTTCCCTTCCCTGCCCTTCTTGCTTCACCTTCCCTTTCCTTTCCTTTCTTTATTTTGGAAATTTATTTACATATGTGTTTCAAAATCACATGATGTTTAATGAATATGAAAATTAAAAACTAACATTTCATAATCTGGGCCAAGCATGTTATAATATTCATATTAACTGAACCTTGAAAAGGAGCATAACAATGGATTTGTCATATGGATACCGATATAAGTGTGTTAGGTAACATGGTGGAGAGTATTTTTAGGTGTGTATGGACAGTATTTAGACTTACACATTTGTAAAAGATGCATAAATATTGCCCAAACAACTGATTGTCTAGTGACTGTATAAGAACATAGTTACACCATCAAATGTCACTTCAGTATAAACACTCTAAGTGCAGCTCATGGTCTATTTTAACATAAGGATGAGGTTTGAAAACTGTAAGGAACCTGGAAGAGCAAAGAATGTATCTTAAGCAGGCATTGAACGAATTGCAGTTAAATTATAGTTAAATTTTCTAATTAGTGTCTATACATCCAAAATCAGAATACTCAATAGATTTTGGGAACTCAGTATGTTAATAGCACTGTGTTAAGACGTCTCCTCTATGCATACAGACATGTGCATGCAGTGTGAATATAAATATCTATAAACCACAAAGTGGTACTTAAATGTATATTCCTGCCAGAATTGACAGGCCAAATAATCATTTTCTTGCAACTAAAAATGAGGACAAAACAATGATAGGAAAAATTTAATTCTCCCTAGCAAGCTGAGATTAATAATGGAGCATTAGGAAGAACAGGAAGACATTTCCAAGAAAGCAGCATGAAGTCAAACCAACGACTCCGCTGTCGCCATATGCTTTGTGATCTTCTGTCCTCCATCTCCACCTGCAGAATAGACCCCTACAACTAATTTAGTCTCTGTTTTGTTCAAGGCAGCCAGAAAACTGTGTGACTCTTTTTAACACAATAGTGTTTTTCCTATTTCTTTTCTAGAAGGGATCACTAATATGACAAACAATTATGAATCTTACAGTGACAACAGAATATCCATGCAGAGCTGGGCATTTTCTTTTTACCACAGGGGATTATTGATTTGTGAACTTTTGTCCTTGATAAACTTCAATTTCAATGCTGTGCAGTTTTGTAAGTACAAGCCAAACTTGCTGAGTCTTTCTTCAATTAAAACATACTTTTATTGGAAAGCTTGTCTTTCTCCGTATGATTTTGCAACAGACAACCCGAGATCTCCAAAAGAATAAATACACTAAAATAATAGGGTAATGTCAAAGTCAAACTAACTTTTGATTAGCATTAAAATCAGCAATTAGGTTTTCTAACATTGGAAACCAAGTTTTTATTATGGATGTTCACATAATAGTCTAAAAGTAGGTCTCTGGATCTTGTTACATTTTGAGCTGGTTGATTTTCATGTGGAGCTGTTCTATGTGTCATAGCATGTTTCCCAGCATTGCTGGCTTCTCCACCCTCATACACTGGTAGCACCTAGCTCTCAGTTGTGACAGTCAAAAATTTGTCCAGAGGTTGCCAGATATCCCTGGTGGGCAAAATCACCCCTCAGGTAGAAAACCTCTGTTGTAAAATAAACTGTGACACCTTTCAAGTCATACAGAAAATTTTGGATTCTTATAGCCAGTTCTCTTCATTTGATCCAAGATCTTTGCCTGATTGGATAAAGGTTTTTTGAAACTGAGTCTCAGTATCTTCATCTTATAAATATCTAGATAATTCTCAGTTCTTTTGAACCAATATTGTGAACTTATCTTTTCTGATCGGAAGTCTGGCAGCATGATGTGACAATTCTTTCAGTATAATTCCCTCATGGCAAGGTTTCACCCTTTCTCCATCATCATTTTTTCCTTCTGCCTCTAGTGGTTCAAATCTGGCTCTGCCTCTTTCTGTCTCCATTTCTAAATCTGCTGATACTCTCATTCAGTGAACACGGGTCACCAATAGCTCAGTACATTAGTCAAGGTAATGATATAACAGATGAAACTCAAAATCTCAGTGGCTTATTACACTAAGTTTATTTTTTCACATACACCATCACTTATTAATATGTACATACGGCTGGTTGGCTACCTCCTGTGATCCAGAGGACCCAGGTTTCTTCCATTTCATAGTTCCATGCATCTCAAAGTCTCAAGAGTGCTTACTTTAAAATGAATGGGTAGAGATCATGAAGAAGGTACGCTTCCATCTTAACCGGCTCGGCCCCGAAGTAACATGTTAAATCCATTCTCATTTCATCTTCAGAATTCTGTCCACATCTAACTGTAAATGTAGTCAAGAAATGGAGTCAAGCTATGTAACCATGTGAAAAAGAGAAACTGATTTTAGTAACAGTCTCTGTCAGAGTCAGCTTCTCTCAATTCATCTAGTCTTGTAGCTTTCATCTAGCTCAACTGAGCTGTTGGCTATGCCTGTGAGCCAAAGTAGGCTCCATCAAAGCTCTTCTTCTTGATAACCCAGATATCCCTGCTCCAAGGAATACTTTCCACACTTGCTAATCAAGTTTTGTTGGTCTAAGCCTGAGTTACCTCCAAAATGTCTTTTATCCTTACTGTCCCCAAGCTGCATAATAAAGGATAATGACAGTGGTGACTCTTGATTCATTTCATGCTTCCCAATTTTAGCTGGGCTCCTACTGCTGAGTGATGATGTACCCACTGTGTTTTGTGGTTAGGAACTCTGGCATCGTTTTTTACAATAGTTATTTCCAATATTTCTTACTCTCCCAGAATCTGCTTTGACTTGTGACTGTTGGTTGCTGACTTCTCATTGTATTTCACTTTTAAGCCAAAGACTGTTCAAAGGAAAATTTTTGCTCTTTTCTTTTCTTCAAAGTTTTGCTGAGATTCTTTCATCTTCTCTTTCTTTTTTCTTTGGCAGAGGAACTGTCACCACACTTTTAAGAGAAACATGCCTTACAAAATTGCTATCATCACTGAATACTTGGTTGCACCATTTCCCTCCTTCATCCCTCTCAGTGCTTCTGATGGTCTCTCCAATTATGTTTGTAGATTCAATAAATGGATGTATTAGCAGCAAACTTTTGCAGTAAAAAAATTTACACCTCTTCTGTGTGTTTTGTTTTGTCACTGACATTTTCAGAAATTCCTGAAAGTGCTCTTCATCCAACACTGTAAAATTATACCTTTTAAGATCCCTGGTCCTCATAAAAGACTTATATCTTTTCACATTCCATGGCTTTTCCTCAGTTCATACCCATCTGTCTACAGCATTGGCTCTATTACCTACCTCTTGCTTCCTGTGTCTCCTAACCTATCTCCCCCATCCCATTTCATCTTCATGGACTCATTTTGACCACTCATTCCTTGAAAGATAATGTTTATGGAGATCATTTCGTGAATGATCTATTCATGGGTCTTCTGCCAGACACTGGAAATCAAAGATTAAAATGGTTTCTCTTATGGATTCTGCCTTTCATTTCCCCTAACTTTGAGCATTTTCTAAAATTTCAGTCATTTTTTTCTGATTTTATCTTCAAATATCTTCCTTAAATAAGAGTAATCTTTACAGCACCATTTCTTACAACTATCTGTCTTTCACATTTGGAATTGAGTTTGCTACCAGGACCCAGCATCATGTTGTTAGCAGCTGATTATTTTTTATCTCCATAGAAAACAAGTAAATGCATAACCAATTATGGAAACTGCCTTTCATCCTAACATTCATCTATCTTAGTCTCTAACATTAGAATTCTATGCTTCAATTATTATTTTGTAAAAATAACTTTACTTATAATTTACTAATGCAAAAATATCAGAAAACAAATAGAAGAATAATAATATTCATTCTGATTCCATAAGCTAGATAGGGCTTATATTACTGTTGTGTTGTGGAATGGTATGTGTTCATTTGGGGACCATGCTTTATAGTTTTCCTTTTTCCATTGGCACATTTACATTACCTTTAATGGCTTTATATCTTTTCATAATTAATTAATAACTGTGTAAAGAATACTCCAATTTACAGACCTAGTGGGCAAATCTTTGCACACATCTTTATTTTTTCCGTATGCCTAAAAGTGAAAGTGCTGAGTCAATGAACCTGTAGCTATTTAATGAGTCTGGCCAATCAGAATTGCTCAGAGGGCGTATTAGTTATCTTTCTCATCACTGGGACAAAATATCCAACACCCATAACTTAAATGAGGAGAGGTTTAATTTGTCTTATGGTTTTGGGGAAATTCAATTTATATTCACCTGGCTGAAAGGAAGAAGGGGCTTGGTGAGAAGATATGGCAGAGGAAAGCTATTCACTTCATGGCAGCCAGAAAGCAGAGAGAGAGAGGAGAGGAGCCAGAGAGGGTCATATATCTCCCCCAATGACACACTCCTTCCAAACAAGCTCCTCTCCATATGAACTCAGCGGTGGATAGTGCCTCTACGATCCAATCACCTGTCAAAAGCCCCAAATCTGAACACACGAAAGTTTGGAGGGAAACTGTAGATCTAAACCATAACAGAAAGCATCTCCCCTGGCTTTCTATATCCACTGAGAAAGTATGAGAAAGTGGTTATTTCTGTGTTCTAAGCTCCATACATCCATTCTCTTCCTTCTCAACTTTCCAATCCATGTTTCATTCTACTAGGTCATTCTTGTTTCCTTGATTGTCACTGTCATTTCTCTGCATGGAAACTTCCCAATACTCTCAGGACTAATGATGAAATATGACTAGCTAGGCTGCTGGTCAGCTCTATCCCTTCCTTATGAGCTGTGTGTATACATTTCTCAGTCTTCCTTTCCAATTAAGGCTTCCACTACTGTCCCTTGTGACCCGTCTATGTGTCTCCAGGTTCATGTCAGGTTCTCCTGGCATCATTTTTATATTCTGGCTTCTGTATCTTTTCATTCCCACCCACCACTGTTTCAAAAATCCAGAAAGCCATTGCAAATGTCCTCCTCCTCCAAAATCATACTCTGCACCAGTGGTTCAATCTCTCCTCAAACTCTGATTTCTCCTGTCTTTGCTACTGATTTCCCATCTAACTGACTACTGCATAGTAGTATTCTGTAAGGTTCAATTATATGCACCTTATAATTTGTACCTTTCACTCTCCTGAAGAGAATGCCATGCATTCTTTTTTTTACAGGTCATAAATATATTCAACACTTACTGAGCACCTATTATAGACTAGTCACTGTCCTAGGACTATAATGATAACTAAGTTGGCTATAATCTCTACACTTAGCATAAGATAATTTAAGAATCTTCAAAGTTTTATCTTTTATATCTACTCATTTGACCAAACACTAGATATCCCGATAAGCTCAATTATGGACTGTTGTCATTCTACCCTTTTCTCAGAATTGCTTCCTGGAAAAACTTCTTTCACAAACAGATAATAACCTGGAAGCTTAATGAGTAAGCACTAGTCAGTCCATTATTTATAAAATTTAATTCTATTTTATCTGGCCTATCCAGCATAGTAAATGAAGGTATTCAAATTATTGCATGGATAATGGAACTCAATTGCACCAGCAGCTTCTCATTATCAGTCCTGTGGCTATCCATGGTAAGGGTAACTGCATTTTAAAGAAAAATACAATATCTTCTTATATTGAAAATTTTATCATTAAACAAGTTTCACCAAATGAAAGTAAACACAGATTATGCAAAAACATACAAAAGTAAATGGAATTAGATTACAGCTATGAAAGATCTGTGTACTAAACAGTAAAAGCAATGCAAATATGATGGCCTTTATTTTTAATCCCGAAAATATTGGAATTAATTCAATTTGGATGGGTGTTCCAGCTCTGAAGAAATTTTTTAAGAAAACTTGAAATCTCCAGCATTTATGGGTATGATTAGATTCTATTTTGCTCTGTGAAATATGCCATTTTGTGATGAACTTAAATTTAAACTTTCAAAAAATATCTTAATGAAGGTGCAAGTACTGAGGTCTCTGTAGTCAGTATTTTCCTTTGGTATTAAAATCTTTAAGAACATGATTAAGAAATGTTGGTTTTATACTTGTATTTGTAACAAATAGTTCACAAGGAAAGGTAAAAAATCTCAGAAATAAAGGGATGCAGCAAAAATCTAACCAAGGATATAAATGATCAATATGTTTCTTTTGCCTGATCACATAATAAACTCAAGTCCAAGAAATTAGGAGGTTGGGAAAATGTGATGCTGTTAGTAAAAGGAAAAAAAAAAATATAGAGAGAGACTCACAAGTGTCCAAGAAGTTAATGAAAAAATCTGTAGGGAGTGCATAATGTTATGATTTTTATTTTGTTAACTCTTAAAATTTTTTTCTTAAGATAATCTAGGGTAATATGAGAATCAGAAAGATTAATGAGTGTGTCTGAGTTTCAACGCATTGTATATGAGATTTTGAATGATAATTTAAACTGAGGAAGTCAGATTTTTAAGTTGGAGTTGTTTGTTCTTTCTTGGTTTAATTCACTGGGAAGTTAGAAAATTTGGTGTTGGAAGAACAGAAGCAGCATTTAAGTAACAGAAATAATAAAGAATTATATATATATATATATATGCAGAAAGTAAATGAGTCTGGGTTTTTTAGGCAAACAAAAACTTTTGGCTAATATAATTTTCTGCATCTCTAGGTTTATTTTCTTCTTATATGACAAAATCTAGAACATTCCAGAGAATTTATGAAGTCTTCTTTTTTTGTTTTTATACCCCTGAACATCAATTTTACTTTGTCTACACAAGTCAGAAGTTTCCAAGGCACAGCATTAAAAATATCCCCAAAATAACTTATGCAAATCTTGGCATTGAATGCATATTTGCAAACCGTGAGCTTAAAGTAAGTTCATTGCATGTTTGTGGAGTGAACTTTCTTTTGTATGCTGAAGCACAAATTTTACTAAGCATTACTGGCTAATGGTTCCACTGATCTTTTTTGGTTTTAAAACTAAGATAGTGTTTGCATGGTATCAAGGCTTTTAGAAATGGGCTGAAGTCCAGGGAGAAAGGAGAGGGAAGGATTTCCTATTGGTAAACCTGTGCAAGGCCACAGCTTCAACCCTTGTAGTGTTGTGGTACCACCATCTGAACACCATATTAATTAAAGGATATCATAAAATGAAAATGTTGGAACTAGGGCACTAGAGGACTGCTTATTTTATTCTCATTTTTATCTTGGGATCTCAGGTTCAGAGAGCAAATTCCTTAACTCAGAGCATATGCTCATCGTCCATTCAAGAGTCCTTTTTCTAATATTTTTCATTTGGTATTTTCTTCTCCATTCCATTCCATCAAATGGGAACCCACTCAAATTACATCCTGAAGTATTAATTTATTCTTACAAAATGTATAGAATTTATATTTTCTAATTGTTCATTAGTGATGTTATTTATCAATCTCATTTATTTTCCTGCTATAGACATTTGGTACTTTTACATTATGTATAGTTCATA
>PVJO010025212.1:0-23084 GCA_004026905.1 Hystrix cristata | reverse complement strand
TTGAATTACTAGGAAGACTGTGGAACAGCCAGATCCAAACAGCAGTCTCGCAGGACTGCAGCCAAACTCCAAACGGGGAACTTCTACAATGAAGAACCTTGCTGCTGCCACTCACTCCCCAGTCCCATGTCTGTTGACTGCAGCTGTCTGGAGATCTGTGCCTTCCAGTTCATACGCGGAACGCTTGTCTCCAAGGTGATGGAACCAAGAGCGGAGGCCTTGGGAGGTGATGAGGTCATGTGGTTAGATTGCTCCTGACTGGATTAGTGTCATTTTACAGAAGGCAAGAGAGCTTACTCCCATTCTGAGCTGTGTGTCTCTATGAGGGAAGCAGGAACTTCCCAGTATTCAAAACGGCGAGAAATATATTTCTGTCCTTTGTGAAATACCCACTCTGTAGTATTCAGCCATAGTAGCCTCAGGAGACTGCAGTTGGCACTGGATAATCAGTGATACCACTTTCTATGGCCGCATTCAGAAAGGAGTCTACTGCTCTTGCCATCACTTGCCTTTATTTTCTGGTCCTTGGCGAGTTGTAATTGGCTGAACCCAGATCACAATGCACTGTGCTCACATATGGAAGGAGACTCAGACGCTGTAAGAGAGTGTAGGATAAATATTACCGACAAGATGATATTACTGTCTGACACTGTGATAAAATCCTCCAAGTCCTTTGCCTTTATTCTCTGGTTTTGCTCAATTTGTTCATTTCTATTTTCTTTCATAAATCGAATAAGCCGCCTCCTCCTACAGTATTGAAACTCACTTTTCTAAACTTTAGGACTTGAATACTTCTGCATTCAGTTTGATTAGTTTCATTTGAGCTAAGCAGAAAGTCTCCAAACTAGCACTCAATTAAACAAGATCAAAGTTTTCCTATTTCTGAATTTAAGCGTATTTTGGAAATAGGCTGACTAGAATTGGCACGGTGACTCTGGACCCTGTAATGATAGTGCAATGCAGTCTCTCCTTGCATTGCAACATCAGGGTACCTCATGACAGAAGATGGCTGTCAGAACTCCAACCATCATATCCGTGTGACAGGTTAGCACAGTGAGAGACTGGAAGGGCCAAAGTGATATTGGCCTCTTCCCTTTTAAAAAAAGTATATTGGAAGTCAAACCCCGAACCTTTGTTTACATCTTATTGGCCATAATTCAATCACTTGATTATTCTTAGTTACCAGATAGTTAGGAAATGTGTACTTATCGTGGGAAGTCATGAACCCGGGCTGAAAATTGAGATTCTGGTGTTAATGAGGAAGGGGTGAGTGGCTAAGGGAGAAATAGGGGAAAAAGTTGCATTGCCGCAATTTCCTTTTACTGCCTGTCAAAATTCCACGTGTATTTTTTCCCTCAAGTAGAACTGACTGAAGGAAAGGGGCACTATCTCTTGGATTACACTAAGTCTTCAGAAGTAGGACTTTCCACTACATGTTCCGGTTTGCCTCCTGACACACTATTGTTCCTGCTTTCCACGAGCAGCACCTAACTGGTCCTATGGGGCTTTCCTCCCATCAGTCTAAGACATGTGGGTATTTCGACCCACCCTCGGTTCCAGGGGAGCTCATCACGCTCAGAATGCTTCAGTTGTTGTCTAATATTGGGACTGATTTCATTCAATGAAACACGAGAAACTTTTGCATGGAAGTTTCTGGGGAAAAAATCAGCCATCTAACAAATAATTTTTATATAAACAATGAATCAAATGTTCCAGGCACTAAGATTGCAGCAAGGCATTGCTTTCAGTGCAGACAACAAAGACCATCCTAGATGGTTATGCAGAAAGGGGTTTACAAAATACGTATAAAGTCACTAGAGGAACTGAAGGAGGCGGAGGGCTCAGCCTTTGGAAAGATTCCCAGAATACCACAGAGGAAGTGGCCTACTGAGGCAGCTGCTTTCTCAGCGACCAGACAGCCAGGCAATAAAGACAGTGGCCAACTGCTGCATCACATGGGGGCTCCACTGTCCAGACGTGGTAAGGGCAGCCATGGGCCACGAGATCCCCTTACACCAACTCGAGTCCAAGCGCTAGGCTCTGCCTCTGGTCATTCATGAAGCAGATACTTGACACTGGGGACTCCAATACCATTAGTGCAGAAAAAGAAACAAGCAAACAAACACCTCCACGATGGTTCCTAACTATGTAACTGAGGGAAACAACAAAGTACAGACTGCCAATCCTAGCATGTGTGGTTTTGTTTGGCAGACACTGATCACTGAAAGAAGCTCCAGAAATGGTCTTAAATTTCTCAACCACAAAAATGAAGTAAAGCATGTTACATAGTAACAGCAAATTTTTTTGGTTGCTGTTTTCATATTTGATTTTGTTTTTTTTTGTAGTATCTGTCACAAGCATTCGACAAGATGGAATTGTGTGCTGTTCTGGAATTGTCTGCTGTGCTGTTCACCTAAGTGGGCAGCTTGTGTCCTGAGGCGCCTCGGTGTCCTAGAGGCAGCCACAAGGTGTCGCATACTTCGTCTGGAGAGTGCAGAAGAGACAAATGATTCTCTAACTTTACTCAATCATGTAACTGCCTTGAAGGAAAACAGCAGAAAAATAATACCAACAAAGAAGAGTAGAACCGAAGAATTCATGGAGAAATGTGTAAATGGAGCTCTGAAGACATTATGAGCCACGTAATGCCTGAAGAGAATCTTCCCTGAATTTCTCTGTGAATTCAACCAATAAAGCCTTTTCTTTGGTTAAGTCATTTCAGTTTGGATTTTTCAACTTTGTACAGAAATGATTCTTATTCATAGGACTTAGAATCAGAAATGTGGTATTGAAAGAGGAACAACTTACCATATGGAAATGGTCAAAACAAAGTGAGGAGAAGGTAATGAGCAAGCTTTATTTACAGCTGTGAAATTGGTAACTTTTGTCACCTGGTTTGCAAGTACCTTAAACTGGCAACAGTTGTGGCTCTGGTCTCAGGCCATGTGTTTATTGAGGTTAAAGCACGAAAGCATTAGTAGGGTGTTTTCAAGGTGTTTGTGTGTTGGCTGCCCCTCACAGCACTTTATTGTCATTATCCTTTAACCCATTTAAGAACCAGAATAACTGATAACACAGATACAATTAATATCTCCATTTTATTGAGGAAAAACTGTAATATTCTTCTATGAAGACCTATAAAAAATGTTTGGCCCAAATTTACCTAAATAATTTAAATAGGAATAATATTCACTTTTTTCAGAAAAAAAATTTTGCTTTGTGCAAAGCAATCAAAGTAACTGGAGTGAGGTTATGTAGAACTTATATGAATAGAAAAAACTAAATTATAAATTATCTGTCATATACTAAAATTAACTGTGGTAAAATCACAAGTAGGAGATATTAGGGTTTGAACAAAGTTTTGTGTGTAAGCTCTTTTGCATTCACTGTGTGACAAGGTGACTAGTTCTCCCATTAAGAAGACACAAAATAAATAAATAAATAAATAAATAAATAAATAAGAAGACACAGGTGAGTGACATCGACCCCCTCACCACTGCCTTGAACGGTTCCCAGGAAGAGAACGAGGTGAAGACCAGGAAACAACACCTACTTCTGAGAAGCAAATTTCTCAAGTCAGATTAGAGATTCAAAGTCCCTCGGAGTTTAACAGAACATCAATAAAGCAAACATCAATTAAAATATTAAGGAAATAGTTTTAGGGCAAAATCTCCAATTGAGAAAAATTAATGAGAAATGAAAATTCTTGAAGGTTTGATCCCAGACACAAATCTTCATCTCCTCACAGAGAACGCAAGCTGCAGAAGGTCCAAAAGCACACACCAAGACATGCGAATTCCTGTCTGAAGTGGCCACAGTGTCACTGGGTGGGTGTGGAGCACAGAAGCCGGTGTGGAGTACCAGATGGAGTGACTGAACTTGCTCTGCTCCCAGAGCCAGGAACCAAGCTTACTCTCTTGTACTGGGAAACAATCCACATTACAACCCACTGACTGACGTGCATATTTATAGTTATCACCACTGTGTACTGATTGTGTTGGAAGAGATCACACTTGATCAGATCATCATGCCACAAGAAGCTACTTCTGGATAAAGCCAAGGACATAGCCCATTACCTACAGCAAAAGCTAACAAGCCCACTCACCCATTCTCTCGCCTGCATCTGTAAAGGAAGTTACATTGAAACACAGCCAGCCATACCTATTGTCTAAGTCTGCTTTCACACTGCACCCCAAATGCTAGCCAAGTTGAGCAGCAGCTGCAGACACAGTAGGCCTCACAAAGCCTAAAGAATTTAAGATCTGCTTTGCTGACCCCAAACCTAGAGCACCCTAGCTTCGGATCTGAATGCAGCTGTGTGATTGTGCCAGCGGTCACATGTGTACTTATTTGATGAGTTGTTAGAAGAATTCACAAGTCTCAGAAGCAGTTATATTCGAGCTAATGTTTATTACAGCATAGAGGCATGAAGCAGGATCAGCAAGGAGAAGAGGTTAGGGGCCAGGCACATCCTTTTAAAATCCTCCCTTAGAGATGTTACACAAGATACGCTCTTCCTCCAACGATGAACTGTAGCACACACAAAGTGTGGAAAGCCACTTGAATATGAGAGTACAAGATTTGAGGGGAGAATGAGGTGGATACACTGATCTGTATACTAATCATAATTACTGGAAACTCCAGAAATGGCATTGTATACACAAAACCTCCTGATGAATTAGTACAAAATGGTTCAGTATCCTGAGTATACGGAATAGCCTGGTTAATTAGTAACCGAGGGAACATTAAGCATCAGCCTTCTAGGACTTGGCCAAGGGTCAGCTGCACAAGCAGCCTCCTGGAAGATGTGCTGTCACTGGGCAACCAAGACTGACTTGAGGACCTCTCCCGTGCAGGGATGCAAGTGTGGATGGCTTCCTTCCTGGTAGGGAGATGGGGTGGGTGTGCAAGATCAGGGCTTCAATGTACCTGAATGGAAAGGAATACATGTATCCATGGATGTAGGGTAACCAAGTAGTAACACGATGCCTACCTGCTCAGCATCTTTTCGCCCTAAGCAGACTCTAACTTCTTTCAGAACGCCATATCTCCGTCATATATTTTTGCAGGATAATTTGGCCTTGTGTTTCATAGTGGGGCCATAAATGGCTTAAGCTTAGAAGTTTATTTTCTCTGGAATAGTGATTGTTAAGGATATAGTCATGTGATCAAATGAGTGGTTAAAAACAGTCTGCTCTAGATAAGAATGTTTGCTTCTCCCTGGGGAAACTTTTAAAATATGCTTCCTCTCTCTCTCTCTCTCTCTCTCTCTCTCTCTCTCTCTGTGTGTGTTTGAATTAGTGTATAATTATTGGTCTGGAAATTTTCCAGTCATTTTGTTAGGATTAAGATAACTTAGATGGTATCAGAGTATCATGACCAGGTAACAAAACTATGACAAAAATAGAGAAAGAGAGCTGGAGTTTTGAAGATACCTGACCCTAAGTCAGACATCTCCTTTGATGCTGGTATTCCTCTGTGCTTTCTACCAGGTGGGGGAAAAACATCTAAAATTCTGTTTAAACAAAGTTAAGTTAGGATCATTTTAACGGATGATAAACATTTTTGACTGATGAAATATTTCTATTTTACAAGTGAGAAAGCCAAGACACACAAAAGTTAAATTACTTACCCACAGTCACAGTGGAAAAAAACGGCAATGCTAGGACACAACAGCAATTCTCCCTGTATTCAAAACACACATTTGCCCTCCTAATTCATGTAGCCACTTCATTAGGAGTTTATTTTTGAGCTTATTCAGCATCCCCCACTAAAATCATGTATGTCCAAGAAACCTACCACATATTTGGCTGACACACAGGCTTTTGTTGTGGCAGCATGGGCTTTGTCGCCATTTCCATTCCTATACTCTGAGGACAGATGCCTCTTTGTGAGAAATGGGGAGTGGAGACCAAGGTGACCATCCCTTGCTTCTGTAGTCGCCTCTTTAGCCACTTCGTATGTGCTTCATTTTTCCTAAGCCATAAATGGAGCGAAACAGATCTCTTTATCATTCTGGGGTCCCTGAAGAACTCCGGATTTTAAATTCAAAAGTAAGAATTAAATAAAAGAGGTTAGTTGGATTTAGATTCTTAAAGAAACCATCTCAGATGATTTTACTAGACTTGGTTATAATTGTGTTTATCAAATATTCATGCTTATAACACCATCTCAATTATATTCATACGTTAAAAAAAAAAAAAAAAAAAAAAAAAAAAAAAAAAAAAAAAACTACTACATGTGTCCCCAGAAAGGAAAAGGTGAAGTATAACTGTGGGGAAAAAGTCTTTTCAAATATTCTCATACTGTGAGCCTATTATAAGTGCAAAAAGATTAAAGATCTAGTATAAAGGTGTATATTTAAATGACTACAAATAACTGTTTAACCGGAGTTGCCTAGGGTACATCACCAGCCCCTAAATGATCAAAAGCTACTGCTGCAGGCAAGGTCCAAAACCACCTGCTTATCTAAAGAAGTTCAGATGACAGCACTGATATTATGCATGTATCCTGGTACTTCTTGAAACAAAGATTTTTAAAAAAATTATCTATTCAAAACTGACAGAAGGCAAACAGATTGAGAGTTAAGTCTGAAATTCTGCTGTTAACCCATTCTTTTACCTTGTGTAAAAATGCGATGATTTCTTAGGATGCTTCACAAATCTGCTACCTTGTCATTGTTCCGTAAAGAAAGAAGAAAATTCAAGTTGCTTAAACTTAAATGGTAACCATTTCATTCACTGTGGGCAACCCCAAAGTAGTTGCTATGATTTTATATTTTTCAGCAACCATGGGAAGAAAAACATCACAGGAGACTTAGCAATCCACATATTTATGTCTAAATAGACAGTTGCCATATAATTTTCGTTGCAAATATATATAGTTGCTTTACATGTATATATAGTATACAGTTTATGTAATATTTATAATTGAAATAAAAATTATGCAGTACTTACCTATATTCTAATGTACCATGACATTTTTATTGTATTTTTGTTCTTTTTCACGTTTGCTAGTTGCATGTTACAATTTGACTTACTAAATTGATTTTGAAATCTACTAACAGGTTATGGCTCACAAATTAAGGAGAAATAATTTGTAAACAAGAGATAAATATCTATCAATGTGCCAAGTCCCTGGTCCCTCGATTTGCATAACAATAGAAATAAGAACCAAATGAAAGATGCTTAATGACAAAATGTTAGGTATCAGTGAGGACATAGGGATTAATTATTCAAAATATTTCTCCAAATTTGGCAGACTCTTCCACGATGAGAGTTTCATTTTTCTTTTTGCAAAGCTCACAGTAAGGCCACTTACTCCAGATTCCACATAGTTAATGTGGTCACTGTGGAAGTATCGTTTGCTACATCCAGACCTGCTCATAACTCTTCCCACATACAATACTTGTCTTTCACCCCGTGACAACATACACATTAGCATACTGATTTTGAAAGCCAAATGTCAAAGATGGCAAAAGCACAAGATGGCAGGAGTGTGCGTACCTTAACCACTGGTCAAGGAAGAACCCTTCCATCAAGCATGAGCACTGGTTTTGGACTTTACTTGAGAGATGAGGAAATTTCTACTGTGTTGAGCCTCAAAAATTTGTGGTTTTATTTCTTATAAAAGTTAGCATTATTCTAACTAATACACTATCATTTCAGAAATTGTCAAAAGTAGCCTTTTAATAGGAGAAAATAAGAAGCCTACTCCTTTAAGAAAAGATACATATTACAAAGCATCCCCAACAGGAGAAAGAAGAGGTTCTCGTCTCTTCCCCCAAAACAATAACGCAGATTCCACCAGACTCTTTCCTATACGAACTCCTTTTCAAGTTTTCTTTCATGGTTTCCTTTTCCATAACTTTTGTTGAACATTCCTCTATAAAGTCTTTACAAGTCCATACTGCTATCCCAGACTTTCTCCCCATCCCAACTCCAAACTCCCTTTTGCCAACCACAATGATAAATACATTTAGACATAAATGAAGTGAGAAAAGCAAATGAAAATGAAAGAAGGAAAAGTGAAACCAAGAGTCTGTTTCCACATCAAGCATGTGGCTCAAATTAGGTGTGTATTAGTATTTCGTATTATCAACTTTCTCTCTCTCTCTCCTTCTCTCTCTCCCACCTCCATCTGATATTTCATATTCATTTAGGAGGCTACTACTTTATTTGACCTTATTTCTTCCCTACTGGGAAGAGAATATGTTGACTATTGTTTCTTACATCAACATTAATATCTAGTTCTGCTTTATTATTGATACTTCGTGTTCCGTGGCATTGAGAGATCATAAGTCAGTTTTGCCAGTGCCTGACATTCTTAGAGTAAACCAAAGTTGGCAGAGGAGGAGAGAGGAGAGAGTTTAACTCGTTTGTTGCACTTGTATATTGCGCAGTACATGGAAAATTATCAAGTGATAGAATGATAAACACCCCCTCGAAAAAAATCAGAGAAGAGTTAAAGTAGCTGTGAGGAAAAATACATAAAGCTACAGCTAATACAGCTCTAGCTTTATTAGCTCTGAGAATAATTTGACTAATTAAGAAAGATGGAGGCACTTTCTTTTCAAGAGTATTTATGCACAAATATAATATGGTAGACAGCGCCTGATCTAAATTTTTCCTCCAAACAATATTAATCATCAATCATTGGAAACTGAAACTTTAGAAACTCGATTTTCACGTGTTTGAAGGCGGGTATTAACTAGTTGGAGCATTTAAATGGTAAGAATATGTATGTACATTTTTCAGCAAGTAATAAAAGCTCTCAGATCTCATTATTATTGAAAATATGGTACCTTTATCATAACACATGTGCATCAGGCATTTAGAATTACAGAAAAGAATATATTTTCTGGTATGCATTTTATTTTAATATTCCATTGAATAGGAATTTTTATTAACAGAAATGAATACATTTGATGAGAGACAGGCTGATGTATAACTTATTTCTTTATATTACATAAAAAATTCCAGGTAAATGAATGCATCGCGAGAACATACTCTTAAATAAAATAAACCAGCCACACATGAGTGGGTGGGAAGGAGGTTATTGGTCGGACAGAGCGCCCTCTTCCATAAGAACATTGGGGAGATCTCCTCCGGGAGTTTCTTCGCCTCTTCGTCTCTTAGTTTCAGGGTCAATTTTGATGAGAAATATGTCTAATGTCATTTGTTTTTTCCTGTTACATAAACTTCCAGAAGTGAGAGACCCCATTATTGTTCATCAGAGTCAACACTGTTGTTAGAGTTATGTTCGGATAGTGCTTCTCAAAGAAGTCCTGGCACTCCTTCCACACTGGCCTTTATCACATCACTGCTACCCTCCTCCCGCCTTCCGCTTCCTCAGTGGAAAGCTTCTCAACAAGCGCCTTCTGTTGCTCACTCTGGAGTTCGTCAAACTCTTCTGTCTTCAGTTCCTCCTTATGGCCCTCAACAAGTTCCTCTCTGTCTGCACCACCGACATCCAGACCTTCACACTTGCCCATAGACACACACTCCCCACTACCTGCACGTCAGACCCTTCGAAGTCGCTTTCGGTGCCATGCTCTGGCCCCAGTCCTCGAGGCTGAGCCTAAGGTCCAGGACACGACATCTTCCCAGGTTTTGTCAGTGAGGTTGATGCAACGGAAGACATGGAAATGTTTCTTTTAACTCTCAGAGTCAAGGCGGCCTCTTCAGTGACATTAAAACTCCTGGTGAAGCGCACCTTCGTGTACAGCCTCTTGAAGTTGCAGACCATTTGTTGGTCTGTGGGCTGCACAAGAGGTGTGTGGCCGCCGGCCGAGGCAGAGCCCCTCAACCCGCAGGCGGAACAGAGAAGTGGCGAACCCCAAGACCTGTTGCTGTTCCAGTTACATGCCGACAGGACACATCCGCTGAACAGGATGTTGACTCTGCATCATTCCAGAATACTCCACCCCCAGATCTACCTAGTAGATTAGAACACCTTGTACTATTTACCTCGCTACTTAAGCAGAATTAACTCTTTGAATACACACTGATGTAACTTCTCCCAATAAACATCTTGGTGTGAAAGGAACTTGGGGCCTCTGCCGTTCACTGAGCAGAGTGTCCCCCGGCTCCCCCACTTTAACTAAATTTTGTGTTTGTCTCTTTCATTATGTGTTCGCCCCTGTTTTGGGTACTTTCAAAACCTGCAGTGCTGGACATGGCAGAGGTGTCCTGTTGAGGGGAGGAACTTGACTTTTATGAAGTCGTACTCAGTGTCCATATCATTCACCAAGGCTGGAGGGCATCCAGGGCGTTGTCCATCAGAAGAAGGCACCTTCTAGGAAGTCGGTTGTCAGAAAGATATTTCTCAATGGTGGGTGCAAACACATCATGCAGCCATTCCATGAACAATTGTCTTGTAACCCAAGCTTTCCCATGGGCCCTCCACATACCAGGCAGTATGGCCTTGTTCACCTTCTGTTCCTTGAGTGCATGAGGGGTCTGTGAATGGCACATGGGTGGTGGCTTCATCTTCAGATGAGAGTTTATGTTGTACACAACAAAAGGACCAATCTGTCCTTCCCAGGCTTGTGCCCCAGCAGCACATTTTCCTCCTGTGCGCTACAGGTTCAGTTGGCATCTTCTTCAGTTAGAACCTTGTTTCATCGCAGGCGAACCCTTGTTGAGCGACACGTCCTTCTGCCTTCATGAATTCCAGGAATTCTTTCTTGTAGGCTTCTGTAGGGGCCTTGTCAGAACCGGAAGCTTTGCCATGTCTTATCACACTGGGGGTGCCACTTCTCTTGCGGAATTCACCAAACACCCTCTACGAGCTTTACATTCATCACTTGTTGCACTGGTAGTGGAGTTTCTTGGAGTAAATTACTGTGCAATTTCCTGACTTTTTCACAGATCATAGCTTCACTAATGCTGTCGCCTGCCAGCTGTTTCTCATCCAAACACACTAACAGAAGTTTCTACACCTTTTCCAGCACTTTTGTCCTCTGCTTGAATAACATCATTATTCCTTTTGCCAAATCAGCTCATTTGATGGCATTTTTCTTTTTCAAAATAGTCAAGATTGTCGACTTGGTCATCTCGTACTCTGAGGCCAGATCAGTCAAGTACCACGCTCATGCTTTTCTACAGTTTCTTCTTCAATTTAATGGTTATTTTCATCATTGCTGTCTGCTTCCCATTCTTGCTCTGCACAATCTTGTCGCCTCCATTACCTCTATGCACTTTCTTTTTGCCACCATGGTTGCTTTGCACTTTCTTTGGAGACATGCAGAATTAAATAATATTGTCTGGTACTGTACATGCTAAAATCCCCAAAAAGCACTTCACAGCACATTTGCACAGGTCTGTCTGCAGCTGCAATATCAACTACAGAAAACCACGATTATGTGTCAGAGTGAGGAACATGGTCAGGGTTATATTCATCACCAAAGTGAAGTCTGGATACAGAAACAAAATTTTGTGGAATCCCTCTCTTTGCAAACCCAACTGTTCATGAACAGAAGCATTCACGAGCAGAGAGATTTTTAAAAGTCTGTTTCACCAGGCACGGTGGTGCAACCCTATAAATCTTTTTGGTGGAGCCATCCATTCCCAGGGTGGGGCTTCCCGTTGCCCGCACCCACGACCATGCTAAACCAATTAGTGGACTAATCCAGTACCACACACCTTTAATACATATTCATACACACTTAATCCACATCACACACTCGAGGTTCAGCCACCTCTGAAAAGCCCTAAATTGACCGCATGAGAATTTAGGGGTACATCTAGATATAGGCCATAATGACAGGGAAAAATATGTCACTCTGATGCAATTTTTCTGGACTTCCACTTTGACCAGAGGACCAAACAGAAGGTTCTCCAGAAGCTCTACCTGACATTTAAATTCCATATTGTCTTTTGTGCCTTCTAGAAGACAGCATAAACCTTTTAAATATTTTTTTTGCTAGTAGTTAAAAAGTAACACTAAAAGTATTATATATCACTCCAAGCTTATTTCATTCTTCCAAGTGAAGGCAACTAAATATAATGCTTACATTGTTCGTATTGCATTTTCAATGTTGTTCAGTAACTAAAACCAAGATTTCTGTTTTCACCATTAATAATAAAGACCATGGAAGGTGAACAAACTAAAAGGAAGTCCTGCTGCTGACTTGTAAGAAGGAGCTTGTTATGACTGAGATATAAAATGATCTTTCAAACCCTCATGTTTGTAGAAGGTGGTTGGATCATGGGGCCATATAGCTGACTTGCTGTGAGGAAGAAGGGCCTGGTGAGAGGTGGGGCATTGCTGGGTATAACCTAGAAGACCGTTTCTCCCTCTCCATTTTGCCCTTCTCTCTCCGCTTCCTGAATGCCACAGAATGAGCAGCCTTCCTCTACCAGACCCTTCCTTCATGCCCTTCCTGCCTTGGCGCCAGCTAAGGACTGAATTCTTCTAAAACCAAAATAAACCTTCCCTCCTTTAAGTCGTGGGTGTTGGTTATTTTGTCTCAGAGACAGTAAATGACTGAGACAGAACTCAACGCTATTTGTCTTTCTGTGGCTCTCAGGTTTCTACCCTGTCACCATAAAGAACAGTGTGAATTTGTGGATCAACCCAGCATACCTGACATGTATATTTAAGGCAGATGACAGTAGAGATTTTTTTGTTCATTTGTTTGTTTATTTTGGTGCTGGGGACTGAACTCCAGTCCTTGTGCTTGCCGGGCAGGCACTCTAACCACTGAGCTAAATCCCCGCCCTGCATGGCAGTAGAGATTTAAAGCATGCTTCCACTTTTACACACAAGTCTCTCTTCCTCCTGTGAAGTCAGTGGGTGCATCATCGGAACATTCTCCCCGGGGAGGTGGTCCTTTCACACATGCCTTTACAGCAGATGTACCAAGTGTGCCCTCGACCCCACCTTCAGAGAAGCTCCGAGAGCCTTTGTGAGGTAACACGTGCAAAGGAGAGCAATAAGCATGGAAAGGGCTGCTGCCAACACAGGAGCAAATGTGCCACAGTCCTGGTGATGAGTCACGAGCTTCAGGAGTCTAAGATTTAAACAATTTTCTTCAAAGCGTAAGCCTGCCTCTGCTGCAAAGGAAAGAGCAACGCTCTTGATCTGATTTTACATTATCTCATTACATAAAACAAAAGGAAAATAAAGAAGGTGAAAATAACAGGCCATTTCTCTTTAGTCTCCTCTGATACAGAATTCAGCTACCTGTGTCCATTTCTAAGTCAAGGGACAAAGATGCAAAATCAACTGAGTTGCATACTTGGCCTATCTCCCTGGAATTAATTACTCATCTGGTTATTTCTCTTATTACCAAATTAGTGTCAGTCACCTTTAAATCTCACCTAAAAATTCCCTGTAACTTGTCTGGTTTTTTACTGCTTTTGTGCCCTCTAATATATTATTCATTATACAGCCCTCAAAAGTCTCTCGTTAAGAAATATATCATATGATGTAATTTGCTTTATGAATACATGTTGAAGACTTGTAGTTACTTAGGCTCCTTTGTAATGCCATAAGATTTTCATAAAATATTGTGTATATTTTTCTTGTAAAAAACACAATGATAAAATTGTAAGTATTAAGTTTCCATGAGTATCTCCTGATCTCAGAGGCAGTAGTCTCTATCTGAGATATACAGGAATGAGGATATAAAGGTTCAAGCAAACAAGCAGAAGATGAAGTCTGCCAGAGGAACTCTGGGAAATCCATCTTCCTGCGAGAAATAAGGAGAAAGAAAAGAGGTAGGAGAATGGAGGAGAGGAAGGAGAGGGAGGAGAGATGAAGGGAATTGAGAGAAGATAGAAAGGGAGTAGAAGGGAAGAGTAAAAGATAAAAATGGTAAAGAAAAGTCTCCCCAACTCTCCCTACTTCTTACTTTTGAACTAAAGGCATCAATGTGTTGTAACATGTGCAGCCATCCTGGAATCTTAAGTTTATGGTGGGAGGCCTGCAGAAAGATACATTCTCAAACTCCGACATTGTTGCGTTTGAGAGAACACAAATGGTACATGATCCTGACTCCTGCTCCTCTTTAGAGAACCCAAATATCAGCATGATATTGTTTACTCTCCTAAATTAATGCTGTTTCACAAAAACTATTTTTCCTCACCTCCACATCCACACTATTAATTCATTCTGTCGGTTCTGATCATAAAATAGATACCAAGTCTGCCCTCGTCGCTGCCACGCTCTTTCTGCCACTGCTTCCTCTGTGATGTCCCTGCTTCTACTCTTGGCTGCAGCCCATTTATCCTCCACAGAATAGCCAGAGTGAGCACACAAATATGTCATCCTGCTGTGTAAAACACTTCACGACTCCCCACTCTCCCTAGATAAGAAACACAAGGTCCAGGAGAACTGGCTCAGGCCCTCTCCCTGCACCCTTCTGCGTCCTCACTTAGCTGTTTTCACTTCTAAGGCAGAAACGCTTCCAGCCCCACCCCTTTGGGGAAAGGGTACAATTTCCCACTTTGTCCAAGGAAGTTATCTTCAAGTGACACTTCCCCAGTCTCCAGTGACTCAGTTCTTTCAACATCCTCCATGTTTGTGACAGATTTAAGACTTGCTGGGTATCTAAGAACACTATATATGCTCTCTCTCCGAAGTTCCTCTGATAACAAAAGTATTGCTCTAGTGACCACATTGAATCTCCCACTTCAGCGTCTTCTCTCATTACTAAACCTGTCTCCATGTGAACCATTTGTCAAAGGAAAATAGCAGCAACTCCACCATAAGGGTTAAGTGAATGTTTACATGTGTATATCTGTGCATATTTGTGTGTGTACATACACAATCATCCATGGGGCATAATACCTACTACACTGTAAGGATTTAAGAGCACAAATGCAGACCTGACAAGAGAGTGACACCTTTTTTAACCTTTTCATAATTTTTATTTACTGTCTAAGCTAATTTTAGCCTTTCTTAGCCATATCTGAGTGATACATAAACTAACCAGTCCATGTATCGAAGAGAAAGGAAAGAAATAGACCGAAGAAAAGGCAACAAGTAAAGACTTTTCTAAAATAAATTTATTAGCTGACTTTTTATATTTTCCTATTTTTTGAAAGCACATTTCCTAAAATATTGCTAAAACTGGTATATGCTTTATCTTTTCTCCCTGGTCTGCTAATCAGCTTCAGGGTTTTGGTTTTGTTTTGTTTTTTCATCAAATTATCATCATTAGCTTGAACCACAGTTTTCTTTTGAGATGTATTTAGTGAAGAATTCAAACCTCTAGTCAATATTTATTGCTTATCTATCAAAAGACTATTTGTTCCACAAGGGACCAGGACTTCTCACATTTGTTTTCTCAGCCTCACATGCCACCTGGTATTGTGGATCACAAAATGAAATTTGCTGAGTGGATTCAGTACAGTCTTGACTTAAAATTGCTAACAGATGTTGGATGTGGTAGTGCAAACCTCTAACACCCTCATTCCATGAGGCTGAGGCAGGAGGATGACCACTTAGAGTCCAGTCTGGGAAACTTAGCAATTTAAAAAGACCCCCATCTCGAAATTTAAAAAAATAAAAAAAGAAGACTGGGGATGTAGCTTAGTGTAAAGACCCTGGGTTCAATCCCTAGTAACACACACACACACACACACACACACACAAAATTACTAATGGCTGTGTGTAAAATATGTCAAACATCTGTATCTTTTTTTCTACTTCCCTTTGACACAATACCTTTCATGTTTTAGAAATTTTGTTGTATATATATCAAGGAATTATTTTAACCCTCCTTCAACAAAAAAGCTTTATTTTTTAATTTTTTAAAAATATTTTTAAATGGTACAAGTTGAAACTTCCACAGTTTTATAAGAGATGAATAATTTCTATTCTGAGTGCTTTCTTACATAAAAATATAGATGTTAATCCTCATAATTAATTGTAAAAGTGTCTATTATTGCAATTCATTTTTATATTTGATTTAAAGTTCAATACTTAAATGTACATCATGTCATAACTTATTTCCTAGATCGAACATAAACAAAAGTATTTCAAGCAAATATCATCACAAATAAATCTTTTCATTTTACATATTAATTTGAATTAATAAAGATAAATTTTTCTAGGTCATCTGCACAGTTAACAAAATGTCTGGGCATCACACACAGGTGTTCCTGTTGCTACAAGTTTCCTTTTCAGCGTCTTGAAAAATATTACATTAAGTACCTTCGTCATCCTAAAGACTCCTTGGCTCTTTAAAACTAGATGCCAAGAAAAACTCTTAGAAATATTTTTGTCTTCTACTCTGGCATTTAATTAATGTCCTTAAATTACAATTACAGAATCATCTTGCTTCCTTTTGCCCTACTCCTGCCCTTATTCTTAGTTACTTAAAGATGGATATTTTTGTCTTCTAATCTTGATACCACCCTTCACGGTGTCTTAAATCATACATTTAAATTATCAGATTATCAGTAACTTTATTGATTTGTACCTTACGTAAATTATGCATTTTTATATCTCGTTGCAAAATGACACATTTTCATAAAGTCAGTCATGAAGATGATCTTGTTCTCAAATAAAGGAAAAAAAAGTTTTGCTCAATCCAGGGTCCATCTGATATGTGAGAAAACAATAGGCAGGGATGTGTACTCACTATAATTTCTCATCCATCATTTTTGGCCCTTTTCTTTCAAGAGGCATCTGTACCAGTCACATGCATTTGAGATGGGATTATGGGAGACAAAAGCAAACATCTATTGTCAGTGTCTGAAACTCCACACAGCACCTACGGTGTTTGAGTGACATGACATTTACCTTTAACAAGAGCTGTCATAGAGAGACTACAGGGAAGAGAAAGGCAGACAGACTTCAGACAGTGACTTAAGATGTCTGGCATTCTTCTTTTGACAGTTTCATTTGACTCTAACTCAAGTCAACTTATCTTTGTAGCACACAGTTTTCTAATCTATAAGTGACGAGCATTTAGGAAAGGAAAGGAGACATTAGCAGAGTTTAGAGAACACAGCTGTGTAGTAGTGCCTCTGGTTTTTCTTGAGCTAACACTTAATGCTTTGTTTTAACTTTAGATCCATATAAGAATATTGCCGTGTGAGGTGGACTTGTTTTGTCTAAGATTCACGTGCTCCTCCTTTAGTTAATGCCACCTTTGTTTCCCCCTGAGCAGCAGCTCAATCCAGACCGCGTGTCTGTGACCAAACACGCACCCGTCTCTGGGAGGGCGCACAGCTCGCCATCCGGGGAACTTGTTTCTTCTGTTCTTGTCAGTGAGGAAGCATTCACGTGCACAGTGAGTCACGATTAAGTGACATGTTCCATGTTGCTTCTACAACTCTGCATTTCAAACTCTTCTGTACATGACAAGAAGATCTTAGTTTTTTACTCATAGTCACCTCATTCTACCAGCAAACAAGAAGTAAGAGTCAAGGTTCACCTGGAGTGGAGTGAGAAAGAAAACTTCCCTCACTTACGTCTTCTTTTGTCAGGGAGAGAAAACTTTTCCCAGAAATCTCCAATTGGATTTCTACTCATGTCTCAATAGTTTACTGGGTATATGATCATGTTTAGTTGCAATGGGAAATAGAAAATCAGGTATTTGGCTTATTCGACTTCTACGGTGGAATAAAAGTGGAGAAATCAAGGAAGATAAGAATTTATGAAAATGGAACCCATCCAACACGATCTTCAGCATGTTTCTTAGATCATGGTGATGATATAAAATGCGGGAATGTGAGCCAGGCCAACAGACCCAATTCAGGGATGTTTGTTAGAGTATACATTTGCTTTTGGGGGACAGTGGGTTAAATAATCTTTTTTTTAAGCTGATACATTCATTACAGGAAACAGAAAAAACACAAGAAGCAAAGGGAAAAGTCATTCAGAGTCACGAGTAGCTTAGTTGGATGTGTCCTTCTAGGTCCCATGTGTACATACACAGGAGGCCATTCTCTGTGACTGAGGTCCTATAGTTTATGTCATGCTTTTCCGTACCACATGAATATTCACCAATTCATAATCACACACAATTCAGCAGTTCAAATCCTGAAGTATTTTGGATAACCCAAAGAGTAAATCCCAAAGAATATTTTAGATAACCAAGAACCTATGACACCAATTTAATCTGTTAGGAAAAAAATACAATCTTACCTTCCTTGGGGACAAAAATTGCACTGACTACAAAACTGGCAATAGGTCTCTAGATGGAAGTAATGGTAGAGTTACGACTAAAATATTGCATTCCCTTTACGTTCACTTTCAAATGAGATATAAAGCAAAACCGTACACCAAGCATAATGTTTCTGAGAGTCATCAAATCCCTACTAAAATATTAGCAAGGAGGTATGTCCCCACTAAGCTACTAATGCAGTCCTAAAGTACAACCAGAAGACACACGTACAGCCCTGGCTCTCAGCAAAATGTAAATCTGAACACAATGTACGTATCTCTTCTCTATGCTTCCTCTTACCCCTCCTCTGCCAGCCTAAGGACAAGTCCCAAAACACACGGCCCAGAGGTACTACAACAAGGCCATGTCCAACATGCACCTCTTCTCTCAATTATAATAAGAAAATATTTACAAGTTGGCTAACTCACTAGCTCTATTTTTACCATATATTGTCACCTCAGGACATCTATAAGGCTTAGATGTTGTACAAAAGAGTACAAAATTTACACACGATAACACCAAGCATTTTACCAAGATGCATCTATAGACCTGTGGTGATGCTCTAAAGCCATCTTTCAGATATGGAGACATTAGTATAGTCCTTCCCCTCACCTCCCTTCTCTCTTCACCTAAGTTCAGGACCAGAGACCTTCAGTTCCAAGAGGTGGCTTTAACAAAAATCACTTCCAAAGGACAGTCCTTTCTAAAACCTAACAAAAGGACATTTAGATAGCGATCAGTTTGCTACCTATAATTTGAGCATTGGGATTTATTCTTTAATACTCAGCAATGTTAAATAAAATGCACTTATAGAACAATGGCTAATCTGAACTCATTTAACAGGCAAGAACACTTCTCTGCTCACTTCCCCTGCCACCCAGGAACGCTCTGCATCCTCACCAACACACCAAGATTACGAATTCCGTTTTAAAATGGCAACCATTCCTGTAAAGTAACAAAAATACTGAAAAGGAATTACTTTAGCCCTTGAAAAATAATCATTGTGCACATTTAAACATCTAGAAAGCCTAGATTTTTCCAGCAAAGAACTAAGCTTCCTGCTTATAAGCATTGCAACACTGAACAAATTGCACACACATACTTAACAAAGGCTATAATTTGAAATTATCTTCTGAATAGAAACATTCTTGCCTAGAACCTTTCTCCTTCCCACCTGTATCAACCAAAGGGACAGACAGGTGCATATGTAGTGCTTAAAGGGAACATTAAAATTTTCACTTCCTGTATATTTAAATAGAGTCTTTACTGTAAATTTTAACACAAAATGTACTCAATGTGTGAGTTTACTGACTGTATTTTTGTCGTACACCTGCAACCTCTTTTGTGTCTGGAAAGACTAGATGAAATGAAGCCTCTTTTGTCCTTTATATACAACTATATGTGCAGTGATGGAAAACAAATGCACAGACATAAGGGATAATGGCCAAACTTGCTTCAGCAAAAACATACTGATTTGAAGTCCCTTGTGCCTTCTTTTTCTCTTTCCTTTCTGAATCGGCACAGATACGTGGGCTGCTCAGAGGATTTCAATCATTCTACTTCCTAAGACAGTATTTCATTATGAATTTTAACAAACGGATATATAACCAATGTGTTATTTACTATCTCTGCTTTTAATATATTTTCATACTTATAAACATCCAGAAAGACTAGATGTTTCAAACATGGCCCATGATATATGCAGTAGTGATGGACAACTACACACATGTAACAAGGCTCATCCCTGAGAACGCCTTCAAAGTAGGACCATTCTGACCTAGAACCCTTCATTTCTTCCATTTCCTTACAAGTGTCACGTAGACGTGATTTTACAGTTTCACTTCCAAAAGTCTTTTCAGAAGATAGTCTTACTATGAATTTTAATATAAGCTGTACAGAATGTGTTAGTTTAATAACTCCACTTTTGTGATACATTGGCTATCTCATTAATGTCCAGAGTTTAGGTATTATAAAATTATAAGATTAGTAATATATATATGTATGTATACATATATATATATAATAGCAAAGTTAAATGAAATTATATGCCATTAGGGCAATGGAGGAGATGAAATTGTCCAGCATACACTAAAGAAACAACTTTTGGAATTTCTTCCCTCCCACCTCCCTCAACCCAGTGAACAAGTGCAGGCAACACACTGTTCACAGGGGTAGTTTAATGATTCCATGTCCAAACAAAATAATTCCGACAAGTTTTTAAAACCTAATCACTAATAGCTAATGCTATTAGATTAGAGATACTTGAAAGACTTAAAAGTAGAAGTAGTAAAATAACTTACTAACCCTAACCCTAACTTTTACTACTTCTACTTTTAAGTCTTTCAAGTATTTCTATCTATCTAGAGCTGGTTTTTTCATGTAAGAACTTGTCCTCTACGCATGCAGAACTGATAAGTAAAATTTCACATATAGCAAAGATTATAATCTGAGGTATTTTCTAAAATGACCATTTTAGCTTTGGACTTTTCCTTCCTCATGTCCTTTTCTCTACCTTTAATACAGCGGACAAGTACAGGCATATTAATACTTAGAGAGGGTTGAACAAATTCATGTTCAAAATCATTTACAGAGGAAAAGCTTCCCTATGAATTTCAACACAAAGTGTACAAAAATGTGGTCATTTTATAAACTAGTTTGTCATACACTGGTCACTTCTTTAATATCTAGGGATCAGAGGTTGAGATTTATTTGTCCATTATACATACTATTTGCACAGCAAAACAAAACCCATAAAATGTACAGAAAAATGGTGTCTGAAAATGTTCAGGTACAAACATACTAGCATATTACCTTTTGCAATTTCTTCTTCCTCTCTTCTTCCAAACCACTGAACAAGTACACATGATATGACATTGCTCGTAAAGGCGGATAAACAATTCCATTCCAAAGAGACAATATTTCATATAAATTTTAGCAAGATATTTTACTACATCTACATTTAAAATACACTGAAGACTTTTAAACATCTAGATAACACTAGATGTGTCAAGTAAGGACTCAATTTGTCCACTTCATACACAGCAGCCTTGTAAACTGGACACAAGTAACAATAGTTATAATTAGAAAGTGTCTTCAAAATATGAGCGTTGTAGCCTAGATCCCTTCCCTTCTTTACCAACTCACTGGGCTACAATGCACAATTTTTCAGAAGAAAATCTTTCCTAGAAATTTTAACCAAAAAAAATGTACAAAACTGATTAGTTTGCTAATTCTACTTTTGTTATGCCCTGGTGACTGCTTTAATATTTAGGAAGACTGGAAGCAAATGAGGACACCTTTGTCCTTTCTGTACACTACGCACACAGCAGAGTGGAACAAAACGCACAGACACAAAGGACAATGTTCAGTCTTGCTTCACTGTAAACGCACTGGCGCAGCACCATCCACTTCCTTCTCTCCTGAGAACCAGCACCCAGACACCGTGGGGACTTCGCAAAAGGGGTTTGACTAGTTTACCCACAAAATAACACTTCATGTGAGTTTTGACACAGAGAAATTTACAAAATGTGTTTAGAGAGCACAATTTATAATGGCTAAAACTTGAAAGTGGCCTATATGCCCACGGACAGATGAATGGATTAAAAAAAGGTGGTATTTACACACAATGGACTACTACTCTGCCATAAAGAAAAATAAACTTGAGTCATTCGTAGGCAAATGGATACACCTTCAGACCATAATGTTAAGTGAAGTAAATCAGACACACAAGTTTAAATATCACATGATTCCTCTTATATGAGATACCAAAGTAAAAATAAAAAGCAAAATAAATAACAGGTTATAGGAAGTAGGGGGATATATCTTTCTCAAAGGGGAAGAGGATCAAGAGATGGATGGAAGGAAAAGAGAGAAAAACAGGGGATGAAAGAAAAATTGGATGTGTTATGTACATGTACAAACTCCACACAAAGAATGTGAACATTATGTACTGAAAACACGCACACACACACAAAAAAATCAAAGCAAGGAGATCTAGAGATGGGCAGATGGGAGGAAGGGAAGGGAGCGGGGATGAAGACTGGAAGTAAGAAATGTACGTGTACCAACTTCCCACGAGGAATGTAAATATTCCAATAAAAGAAACATTTTAAAAATGTGCTTTTTTGCTATTTCTACTTTTCAACATGTGTCAGGCACTTTAGAATATCTAGAAAAACAAAATTTTTCCAAAAAAAGTGCTTAGAATGGTCAACTATAGTTGTAGTAAAGAAAAAAATATACAAATAAAACAAAGGTTATAATACAAAAATCATTTTCTACATAAGAATGATCTAGTAGTGGACTGTTTTCTCTTTTTCTCACTGTCTTATGCTATGAGTCCTCTACTCCAGTAAACGGAGGGGGACAACAGTCGTTCCTGCCTTTGCTTCTACAGATGGTCTAACAACTCCATTTTAAAAGTCACATCCAAAGGTCATTTCTTTTCTGTGATTTTTAAATAAACAGGCATTTATAAGACAAGTGATTTTTCTAACTGGACTTCATCATATGTTGGCAACCTTTTTATATATAGAATGTCCAACTGTAGTGAAGGTTTACTTTTAAAAGGTTGGTGGGAAAGTCCAGAGCAATTTTTTTTCATATTATACACTTAGGCTTCTACAAAGGGCCCATACATCTTCTCAAGGAGAGTTAGGAATTTCCAGTCAGTGGGATGAGGTATTACTCTACTGGTTCTCTCCTTGGAAGAACTGAGACAAAGCCTGCTGGCTCAGTAATATCTGGGTCTCTACTCACCTTCCAGGGGCAGAATTGCTCATGTTTGTTGGAAGGGAGGAGGTGAGGTTCTCTCCTGCTGGGATAGACCAGTCACCCAGGACCTAGATTTGCTCTATTCCGCAGCTGAGCATTTGTTCGCAGAAGCACCCTCTCTGGCCGCCGCATTGGGGTGACCACGATCCTTCCCACCGTGCTATGCCACACACAGTCGAGTCTCTCA
>PVJO010025211.1:0-23110 GCA_004026905.1 Hystrix cristata | reverse complement strand
GAGTTAAGATTTCAACTTATAACACTGGGACAGAGCACCCTTCCTCGTCCTCATATGCCCTTCCAAATACTTTCTTACCTCAACTCTCCCCTTGAAGCACTTGTATACAGGTCTCGCCTCCCTTCGTTTCCTCAACACATTCAATATTCCAACCCACTCATCCAACATAGCTCTTGTAAGGTCTGTTCTCAGATTGGGTCTTCCCTCCTCTCAACAATCATGGTGTCTTGTACCTCACAGAAGTACATTTATCGACTGTTTTCCTCCACTGAACCCTAAGTTTCCTGGATGCAGGGACTTTCTATCTCATTCACCTCAGGATCTTTAGTCCCTAGCATAATACATGACCTGCAGTTCATGCTTAATGATTTATTGTTGGAAAGAATGTTTACAGCAATTATTAAAACCACGAAACTCATCACTTGGTGAAAATCCATTCATATTTATGGTCACTATTGTGCATATCTGATCAATTTTAATATGTGCCACAATCTGAATTCTTGTGATCATCTACGGCCATACCACCCTGAAAGCACCTGATCTCATCCGAATGCTGTGATCCCCCCTCAAATTATATATATTGAACTCCTGACCCCTGAAGTGATAGCATGAGGAACCAGGGACTTTGGGGGAGGTGATTAGGTCATGAAGGCAAAGCCACCCTGAATAGGACTAGTTCCCTTATAGTTAGGGGTGAGGGAAGTCATTCTCCCCTTCTCTTTTGCAAGGCCACAGCAAGAAAGTTCTCTCCATGAGCAATGGGTCCTTGCCAAACACCAAATCCGCCAGTGCCTTGTCCTGCACTCCCCAGCCTCCAGAACTGTAAGAAATAAATGTTTGCTGCTTATCAGTTATCAGTCTAAAGTATTTTGTTACACCGATCCAAACAGACTAAAATACCAACATCTCTGCCATTTTTCACCATCCTGATATTGAATGACTCAGATCTTAGCTCTGAATAATTTCACTAATAGCTCTGAATAATTTCACTAATGATAAGTTTAATAAAATTGGTGACAGCCACTTGTATAAAATTGCTTATTTGGCCACTAACTGAGTCTTAAATTGATATAGCTATTGCACACAAATAAAGAGTTCTCAACGCCCTGACTTTTCAGGAACTTCAATTAAATCTGTTGATGAGTTGGTTTCCTTACACAGCCTCAAAGGTGAAGTGGAAGGGGGGTTGGTTCAGTTAATGCAAAGGTGTCTTTCTCAATCAAGAGCAGACACCAAGGACTAGATCTTAAAAGGCACAGAGCAAGCCTGTTCTTCTATGAGCCCATGTCTTGGTAACCACGTCAAACAAAGAGTTAAGCTTCTCCTTCCCCCTCTGAACTTCATGCAAACATAAATGGGAAGCAGAGAAGTTAATGTAGCAGCTCCTAATTTCTGTCATGAATCACGGGAATGAGCAGCAGCCTTTGGTCTGGCAATTATAGAGTTTATTATGCTGTGACTCATGTAGTCAAGGATGACATAGGCACAGTCTCAGCTATGATATACAAGGTGGCAACATCCCTGACTGATGTTCACTCTTAGCTTCCCATTTCCAAAAGCCTAATGCGCCCTCTCTCCCTGCAGAAAAGTAAATTCACGCTGACTTAGAAGATACCTTCCCAAGGAAAATGTCAAGGTGTGTTTACAGACATCTCTCCTTAGCACAAGTGAGTACTATCTTGGCCCAGCTGGTTTCCATGTCCGTAAAGGCTCTCCAGGGTGTTACTTGGGCCAAGATCCCCTTCTCAGCAGCTGCAGCTCTTGTTGTAGAGTGATTTAAAAGTAGAGAAAGCAACCCAAAGGCCATTCGCTAGAGAGGTTTCAGCATCTCCATATAGCCAGAGATTCCTAAAAGAAAGCTCTTTCCAAAGTGCCAATGAATAAGACTATAGTTGGTTAATTTCAAGATGGCCACCGTGAGTTCTTTCCTCTCTTTACCTACACGCTATCTTCTAATCAAGAGGTAGAGCCTGTTTCTAAGTGCAGTAATTAAAAGAAAATGTTTCCCTGGGCGTTCACTCATATGCAAAGCTTTCCTGAGTCCTCCAGGCTGATTGGAAAATATTCACTGCCAGGTTCAAATCTTGACTCTCCCTTTTTGGTTTTTAGATGTATGACTTTGGGCTGGTTATTTAATTTCTCTGATTCTTGATGTCTCTCTGCAAAGGAAAATAACGGTGTCTACCATATAGTCATCAGAGGCTGGGAAGGGTGTGGAGAAAAAGGAAGGAGAAAGAGATTGAGAGAAGATGGATAATGGGTACAAAATACAGTCAGATGGGAGGAGTAGATTCCGGTGTTCTATAGCACAGCAGGGTGACTGTAGTTAACAACTTACTGGATAATTCAAAACAGCCAGGAAAAAGAATATTGGATGCTCCCAACCCAAAAGAGAATAAACATTTGAATGATGGAAATGCTATCCACACTTTTATCATTACACATTGTATATGTGTGATGCAGCAAGATATCACACCATACCTTACAAATACCTACAATCATTGTGTCAATTAAGAGTAAAAATTTTTTAAAGAATGTCTAGCTCATAGTGTTGCATGAGTGCTGGATGAAATGATATACACAAAGCACTCAGCCTGACAGAGAAGAGCATCAATTCGTGGTAGCTGCGGCCGGCAGCACCAGCAAAGGCCACAGGGTGGGGCAGAGAGAAGCACTTCTAAACTCGCACCCGCTTTACTGAGATGGCTTCTCCAGAGATTTGTCTTCTGTTGTCCCCTTTAACCAGTTGCTCTTTACTGTAGCAACACAGTATTATTACCTGGGGATATTTTTAAATTCTGATACTTTAAATTAAAAAAGCATTCACCAAAAGAAAACACACACACACAAAAAGCTAATATCCAGGTTGCCTCCCAGGCCAGTGCACTCAAAATATCTGGGGTGGAACTCACTGCATCAGGAGCCTTTAGAGTCTCCAGGTGAGCACATGGCCTTAACCTGGGCACTTCTCCAGGACCAGTCCTCAGTCTCTGCTCCTCCCGACCCACAGGCTGTCCTCCCGGGTCCCACCCCATCCTGCTGTCTGGCCCTCCCCAGGGCTCTGACTTCACTCTCCTCCCACCCCACCTCCTCTCCCCAACGACAAAAGTGACTTCCCTTCTGCTGCTCAGCCTTTTCATCAGGATATAGAGCAAAACTTGGAATGAACAAACCCAAACAGCCTCCGTCTTCTGTGCCCCTGCTCTTCACTTACCCTCCCCATTTGTTCTACCTCGGTAAAGGCTTCCCAAGCTGAAAAATGTGTTTTACCCCTTACTTTCTCACCCACAAGAATCACCATCCAAAATCATGGTTTCATCTTCATGTTAGCTTCCCACCATCCCCATCTCTATGCTCACATTGCCTCTGCCCTAAATCAAACCCAGATGCCTCCAGCCAAGATAATGACAGTGAGCGCTCATCCCAGTCTGACCATCCCCTCATAGATCTTCCCACAGTTCTCTCAAGATAGTCTTAAAACCCAGCTCTGCACAAGCTACTTCTCTGCCTTAAAATATAATGGCTCCCGGGTGCCATCACCCCGACTCCTCTCCTGGGCTCAGAGCTTTCCAACATTTGAAGCAAGCCACTCTTCCTTATCTCCAACTGACCACTGCACAGCCACATGCTTCGCGCCGTGCAGCCAGGGAACACCCTGCTCTCTGGCCTTTGGGCCTTGCTTCAAGCCCAGTCAGTCTCTTTCTCCCTGTCTCTGTCCCTCCCTCCCTCCTTTCTTCATCCTCTTAACTTCCCTTCATCAGAATCAATGCACCACTCAAACCTCCACAAAAAGCCTCACCTTCCTGAGGCACACAGCCTCAGCTGTCTACCTACCCCAGGGTCACTTCCAGGGATAGCTTTGTCATGGAAAATTCCGGGAAAAACTCCACAACCCCCCTCATTCTTCTATTATACATCCATCCAACTCACTGGGGCAGCTGAGCTCCTGGCTCTCCTCGGCCTCAAGAGAGGAGCTTGGGCAACAGGAAGACCATCCTCCAAGAGCCTCCATCATTGAATGAAGGCTTGAGTTGATTACCTCAGTGCTGGGTGGTTACCTCATGCTGGGTGAATTTTACCTCAGTGCTGGGTGGACTGCCTCAGACGTATTACCTGTTGTGCCGAGAGGAACCGGAGCGCAGGATTAAGAACACAGGGTCTGGAGCGAGCGTGTTCTTGGTTCAACTCCTTGGCTCTGCCGTTTATGTGAACTTGAGTAAGTTACTTCTTTGCTTCATCTCCTCTGTTTAAAAACATGGAAATAATAACAGTACTAACTTACAGGGCTGTCGTGAGAATGAAATGACTTAATACTTTAAGCTCCTTAGCATAGTATCTGGTAGATGGCATGCATTGTATAAATGCTCATTAAAGAAATAAGGAATCTTGGTGTTAACTACCTAATAGCATACAAACTCCCGTGGAGCAAAAATCATGCTGTATTTGTCTGAAACAGAGCAAGCACTCAAGAACTATATGAGTAAAGATAGCAGGTAGAAATGGAAATTGGTATATTTCTAGATAGCCACTGGATAATATGTATCAAAACTTTTCACACAACTGCTCTTTGACCCAGTCATTCTACCTCTCAGAGTATTTTCTATGGACATAAAGTTTTAAAAAGGTAAAAAGATGTATCTACAATGATATTCACTGCAGTGCTATTCATGGCAGAAAAAAATGGAAAGAGCCTTAATGTCTTTTAAAAGAAAATCACACACCGTGGGACCTGTACCATGGAATTTATGCAGCTGTTAAAAGATGATGGTGCATATTTATATTTTGAAGACATAGAAAAATGAGTATAATGTATCATTAGGTTTTAAAAGCAAGCACACAATATAATATGATCTCATTTTTACACATACTTATAGGAGATGTGATCAAAATAAATGGTGAATGTTTAAGTTTTTAAAAATTCATTAAAGGACACAGAGCCATTAATCCCTCTCATTATACTCCATATTTCAAACACCCTTGTCTCATCATTCTTGCCATTTTCTGAAGCAGGTCTGGAAGTACTTTTTCGTGAGTATCTTTACAAGGTCTAATTAAAAAAATACGATGAATGTGGCTGCTGATGATCATCCAATGGAAAGGCAAGCTCATAAAAACATCGCTGTGTGTCCTCACCCATCTTATTCACCGGATCTGGCATCATGCGACTTCTAATTCTTCCCCAAAGCCAAAATGACCATGAAAAGTGAACATTTTGAATCAGTTCAGCACATGGACGCAGCCACAACAGTGTAACTAAAGATACCAAAAGGGAGTTTCAGAACTGCTTCAGAAAGCAGAAAGAACATGGCGTAAGTGTATTGGGGGGGCAGTTTTAAGGGGGATTCGTGGCAATGTATTTTTTACTATAATAAAATTTTTAAACATTCACATTTTTCAATCACACCTTGTATATCTGTTTACAGACAGACTATATCAAGAAAAAACACATAAAATGTTGTTTTAGTAACTTTTCTAGAGTCAATGGTTTGTAAGAGGGCAGATTTAATACAGGACACTTGTAAGTTACAATATTCACCCATAAGCCAAATGCAGCAAGAGTGCCGAATGTCTGTCCAGGCACTGGAGACCCGAAAGATCCAGTCAGGGGCTGGGAGCCCACAGCACTGTCCCGTGTCCGTCTGCATCTGCAGATGATGGCTGACGAAATCTGTACTAGAACCAGGACACAATGTTCACAGCAGAGATGAAGACCAGAGCTCCCCAAAGCAACAGCCACCATCTGTGATGACAGCAAGGCCCCAAGCTCCTTCTTCAGCAAAAACAGCTGAGTCCCCTTTGGGAGAACCAGCCGCAGCAGAGCTTCTCCTGGGAAACAGCCTGCAACTATCTTCCGCTCCCGTTCTCCTTTATGGTGTGTCGGCAACAATTCTCAGGTGGATCCTGTACGCCCAGAACCACATCAACTCACTCCAGCTGGGTGTTCTGATTCCAGTTGACCACAATAAGTCCACCATAAATGTGAAAAGTTATTACATCTGGGAAACGACATTAGAGGTATTTATACCTTTTTAGTATTTAAATTATAAAGTAAAACTGTTGAAATTTTCTTTTTAATTGAAATAATATTGAAGTATAAACAGAGAAAAAAGCAAAAATTCTCAACTGCCCAAACTCACACCAAGTAGAACTCCTCAAAGCAGCTACGCAATTTGGGGTGTAGAATCCTGATTTTTTTTTTTTAATCCAGAGATGCCTGAGTACTGGATGAGGTTTTGCTAAGTTCTGGGATTTAAATAAGATGACCATCAGTCCTTCCCACAACCTTCTGGAAGTCCGAGGCCCTATCCAGGATTTCTGAGTCCCCGAAGGCATACATTCCCACAACTTTCAGGGGCTTCGAACCCCTGTTCTTACCAAATCCTGTCTCATGCATGAATTCCCTTCCCCACTTCCTTTTTCTCCTACTCTCACTGACCCTAACAGGCAACGAAGTTCCTTGTTCTAACTCTGTAACTGCACATCACACTCCCGGGTCCCTGAGAGGCCTCCGGCACCATCGCCCTGCATCACCCTTAGCCCCAGCAGTGGGAACTTCTCCTCGCCACACCTCTCAGCAGGCCTGGACTGCGGCCAGGCTTCCTTAACCTTCTCCATCTCCCAAAACACCCCGCACAATGACTTTCATACATTCGCAAACTTAAAAGTTCTGCTCAATGTCTGCTCATCCTTAAGCTGGCCCTGAAAGCCTCAAAGCAGACTGCGCAGCTGAAGCAGCCAGACGCATCGTCCCCAGGTGGAGCCCCTGAAGCAGAAGTAGTGGCATCACAGCCTCCACAGAGCACTGACCTGCGAGAGTGAGGTCTCCATTTCCCATGCTTGGGGCTTTGTTTTTTTTTGTTTTGTTTTGTGACAGAATCTCAGTGTGTGATCTAGGCTGGCCTCAAATTAGCAGTCCTCCTGCCTCAGCCTCCTGTGTGCTCAGATTACAGTGCATGCCAAAGTAGAAGGAAGTTGTAAAACTCCTTCGAGAGTAACTGAACAATTTGGGGAGTGGGTACAGGTACAATAAATTGACAGGGGAGGGGGAGGATTTATCCATTACACCAAAATACAGAAAGATAAATCGAGAAAAATATTTTAGTCTTTTAAACATAGATTCTAAACGTATATGCACGCATGCCTACACAGTCAGCTCTCTTTCGCTGTGGGTTCTGCATCCATCAATTCAACCAATTGTGGCTCAAAAGTATTATTATAGAGTTGTACCTGTGCTGAACATGTCTAGACTTTTTACCATTATTCCCTAAACCATACAGTATAACAACCATTTGCACAGCATTCACGTTGTACCAGGTATTGTAAGTCACCTAAAAATACAGGAGGGCGTGTGTCAGTTATGTACAAATACTGTGCCTTTTTATACGAGGGACTTGGCATCTGTGGATTTGGGTATCTAGAGGGGATCTGGAGTCAGAGAGCAGGGCGTGCATGAGCTGGGGAGGCCCCGGAAGTTGCTCAGAACAATCATCATCTGGAGACACAGGATTTCTTTGAAAGTTGGAGGCTCCTGGAAGACAATGCATGGACTGACGGGAAATCCCTCCTGGCCCCACCACCAAGGCTGAAGCCTGATCAGACTGGCCGATGCCGCCCAGAGAACTATCAGTGTGCAGCGGGCTCTCAGTTGGTAGAGACTGCCTGCTTCCAGGCACGGGGTGGGCATCTCAGGAAGGCAGCCTGGAGTCTGCAGAGGATGCCTCTCGCATGTGGGGAGAGTGCTCTGGAGGTGCTACTTCCTGGCAAAGCTGGAGGCAGAGGGGCAAACGGTGAGGGTGAGGCTCTGAGTCTGCTTCAGAAGCTGGCGGCTGCCTTGGAGCCCCAGTGCCCTGCTCCCGAGGCTGGCTGCCCAATGACACTCACACAGGAAGCTGGAAACACCGAGGAAGTGGGAACGAGGACGCTGATGCTTTCACTGTGCCACACAAAGGAGAAAAGAGTTTTTCGTGTGTGTGCTTGAGACGGTGTAGGAGCTCTGAGCTGGCTTCCGAGTCCCAAGGTGGCCTGACAGGTCCCTTGATACTCAATGTGCAGGGAACAGAATCGGCCCCCACTTCCGTCCAGAGGGTCCCAGAACAGATCCAGTCGGGATCAGCAATCCACCCAGTGGAGACAGCCACTTTCCAAATGAGGAATCTGAAGCTCAGACAAATTAATTGTTCCAAAGTCACACAGCAAACGTGTAAAGGGAATGCTCCAAGTTCTGACACAGCGACGGGAGCCCCGTGTTTACTCCTGGGTCATCGCCTTTCTGTCTCTGTGGCCCCGAGTGGACTCAGCACACGGGCAGAACGTACCGGGGCTCTGTCAACACCGCGTCCCCGCCACTTAGCTCCAGGCCTCACAAGTGCAAAGAGCGCCTCCACTGGAAGATTCGTGTATTACCAAGAAAATTTAATACTGAGCACTTCTGTTAACTGGGAGGTAAAAACAGAGGTAGTCACACCCTGGAGAAGCAGAGGACACAGCCTGGATATAAAAGAGAGAAAGGACCTGCAGAGTGCTGCAACCAGAGGAGCAGCCCTCACTCAGAAAGAACAGGAAGTGTGAGTCCAGGGCTGGGCTCTGGCTCGGCCCAGCATCCAGAGGGAGGTGCAGGCAGCTGCTAACCCCCTGAGCCTCACTTCCCTGGTCTCCAGCTGGACCGAGCACACCCACTCTGGCCGTCTCACTATGCAGTGCATGGCTCATACCATCAATGAAGAGACAAAATACTAAAGAGTGTTTCATACACCATCCAGCGCTATTCGGGAGTCAGTTCCCATGTTTCCCATCAGATGGACATCAAGGTCATGGCAAGGCCAACAGGGAAAGTGGCAGCTCAGCGCCAGGAGAGAAGAAACAGAGAGCCAAGACCTACCATCCTCTCACAGTAGCACTCAGCTCGTGCTGGTACCAAGGACTACCCACAGTGCCATGGACACATAGCAGTCCGGAAGCACCTGTTCCCCAAGGAGGGAGGCCAGAAAGGCCCTGACCCATGTGGCCAACCTGAGCTGTGCTGTGCTGGACCACTCCCTCCACCAGGAAATCTGATCCTGCATTACTTGACCAAAGCCACTCCACATGGTATAAGCATCGCTCATCTGAGATGCAGCACACCTGGACTCTGGTCTCACATGAGCTGTGTTTCCTAAAGGAGGGCACCCACACCTGTAAGCAAGAGGCTTCCGGGACCAGGCTGTCTGGATTTCAGCACCATGGCCATGGCAGGTCAGGGATTCCAGGTCATGGGGAGCTGGCCTGTGCCCACTGAGACTAGCAACAATCCCCATCCCCACCACAGTGATCAAATATGTCTCCAGACATTACCACAGTGGCCTGTTGAGAACCATGAACCCTGATGACTCCTAAGGACTCCATTTGGTTTTGATGTCTCCAGTCCAGACAGCCAGGCGCGGCACAGATTTCTCACACACTCCCTCCCCAGACTGCCATCTCTTCTTCAACTACTCCAGCCCTCTCCGACTACTCCATTCACATCTAGCCCTGGGTCTCATCATTATCTGCATCCTCATATTTCATCAAATGATCATCAGAGATAGAAGTGTTGATGGAGAGGACCCAGCTCTCCTGTCCCAGGGCCCAGAAGAAAGGGAGAGTACTGCGTTGGGCTTGGAGTGCAGCAGATCTGAACTTGACGCTGGCTCAGCTAGACATCCTTCACCAATTCGTCTAATCTCCCCACACTTCAGTTTCCCACCAATGAGGTAGAATAACAAGATAACTTCACGGGGTGGCACGAGGACAAGTATTGAAAGGACTGCTCTTCTGGATGTACGGCCACTTCCTTCCCTACTCTGAAAGTTCATGGGAGGGTGGATCTCAGAGAAGGGAGCCCTGCAGCTCTTCGACCTGGCTCCTGGTTCGAGCTGAAGCTCTCACCCCTGGTTTTGCTCCTCCTCACTAGGCTGTGTCGGGGTGCAGCCGAAGGCATCAGCTAGTTTCCCTCTCGCCTCAGTGGTAGATGCCCAGTCCACAAGCCGGCTTTCCAGGAGAGCTGAGCCTCATCTTCAGAGCGGCAACAAGGCAGAGCAATTAAGCCCATCTCCACATCGTCTCAGGCCTTCCAACTACGTGGGAAAAGCTGCCGGGAATTCATTACTTGCTGAGGACAGAGTCATCTTTTAAGCCTGCTTCCTTTCCCTTCCTGCCCACCCTCCCCAGTCCTCGAAGTTCAGTAATTTAATAGAAAAGAAAGCAAACCAACAGGAAACAGAGCTGCCTATCTAACTGCGATCAACACTTCGAAATCTCACTTCAAGAATGAATCCGGGAGTCCAGGCCGGCGATGAATTACGCCTGCCGATGAGGCGTCTCCCTCTCTGACTGCAGCAACAAGGCCTTCTCGGAGCCCAGGAGAGGCTCACGCACACGCAGGGATGTCTGTGGGGGGAGGGGAGTCAGCCTGCCCACCCAGCCCTCTCTCATCAGCTAGAAAGCATCAGACCCTGCAAACTCTTCTGGAGGCCTTGAGCAAGTGACTCAGCTGCTCTCTGCCTCGTTTCCTTCTTTGTAAACCGGAGTAGCAAGAGAACCCTGCCATGCAGGATTGTTGCAAGGAATAAGTTAATATATAAAGTGCTTAGGACAGTCCCTGGGATAGAATAAGTGCTCTGTAAGCGTGTCCTGTTGATGTGATTATTATCATTATTCTCAGTCCCTGTTCCAGTTAGTAGGAAGTCCCAGAGACACAGGACCATAATCCAAACTTCCATGGTTGTAATCACAATCAAAGCCAATGGTTATTGAGAGCTTACTATGCACATTTTCTTTAGTCATTTCAACCATCCTCTGTGACTGGTATTATTATTGTCCTCATTTTATAGACAAGAACACCAGCCTAGGGCCTTTGGGGAAGTTATCCAAGGACACCAGGAAGCAAGCTACTAGATTGGCTTCAGTCTGTCCACTCCGATGCCTAAATGCCACTGGGCAGCTGGCCTGCACATCCCAGCCGTCCTGGAAGCACAAGCAGATATCCTCTCTGCAAGCTCACATCTAAGAAGTTTAGCAAAAAATTCTTCAATAAGTATAGAGCTGTAAGTGCAAACAGTAGAAACCAATTTTGCCTAACTTAAGCAAAAGAGAATATACAATAATACCTCGGTTCATGAACACTTCTGTTCACGAACAATTCAGTTCTTGAACATAAGCATCTGGAACATAAGCATTTGGCAAGATTTTGCTTCCATTTGCAAATTCATCGCTGGGTGACAAATACAACTGCAGCCATCTTCCCCAGAAGCGTGGAACAAATTAAGTTTGTGAACCAAGGCGCCACCATAAGGGAAGGAGATTGGGATTTTCAGAATCACCTGGAAGGTCGGGACCCAGGTTGGACACGAAGCAGGGGGTCCAGGAGTGGTCTTCCTGAAGGAATGGCCGTGTCAGGAGGCTGCCAGTGGACCGGATGATAGTAGATGTTTGCAGACAGCTCTGATTTGCTCAAGATTCAAATTCCAAAAAAGGTGCATCTATTTCACCAGATTGGGTTACATGCCCACCCCTTGTTTTAGAGGGTCAGGCTGCTACCAGACTAAAACCACTGAGGAAGAGATCATTGTCCCAGAGAATACTAGGGTGCAGATAGGAAGGAGAAATGGAGGCTGGATAACCCAGAAGCACACTCACTTCTACTGCGAGCCTTCCCAAAGTGCTCACACGTGGCACACAATGAAAAGAAGGTGTCCTCTGGTAAGGGGTGAGTCAGGCTATCTTGCAAAGAAAGCATGTGAATTCTGCCGTGTGTGTGTGTGTGTGTGTGTGTGTGTGTGTGTGTGATGTTGGCCAATCCATCCAGCCTTCTGTGCAACTGATAGAAAACATTAGAACATGTTTCTTCAGGCAAGACAGAACTAAACAAAACTCTACTTGCTGCACTTTGAAGGAAACTTAGAATTATCCCATCACCTTGCTCTTTCTTTTTTTACAGATATGGAAACTAAAAATAGTGAGTTGCTCAAAATATCACCCCTGGTTAGTGGGCAAGTCAGGATGAAAACGAGGGCTCTGTAGCTCATATCCCACTTCCGCAATATGCAAGTTCCAACCCCAAGTCAGGCCCCGCGCAAGAGCCAGGGATCTAGCTGGAATCTGAAACATCGAGTCAGTCGTCTGTCTACTCTGGACTTCGCAGAGCCTCCCTCTCCTGAACAGCCAGCTGGTGACATCCGTGGAGGGCACAGAGAACCATACAGCAAGGGGAATCTTGGCCGGCCACAAGACACCCGTGCACTCTCCTGAGATCTCAGAGGGAAGATGGATTGCTGCTTGTCCCTTTCTCTTTCTCCCCACGCCTCCCAGCCTCAGTAGTCCTTCTTTACTGAACCCTTCTCCCTTGGAGAACCTCTTCATACTCACTATGATACCAGTGTGCTGGCGTGGAGAGGTCTTGGGGCGTCTTCAGTGGGACACCCCCAGATTCTTCACTTAGACAAGCATGGCTGTGACATCTGGACTGTCATTGCTTGTTGCACTAACTTAGACTCCACATCCCTGCAGAGACAGAGGTAAGGGGAGACAGAGGCGGACATGTGTCCCCGGGCTCCAGGGGTGTGGTACCTGCACAAATGTTAGTTTTGCTAACTTTAGCCCAGCTGCATGTGGGTGCAAACATACATAAGGTAACCAAGGGGTATCGTTAACCTGCCAACTCCATGTGCTCCCTGTTCACATCCTAAGTCAGGGTCATGGAGAGAAGAAATTAAACGCTATCCAAACTCCTGAATGAGAAAGAAAAGGCATTGCCCTGACTGTACTTTAAGTAAGCTCCTGAGAACACCGATAGTGCTACCAGAGAAATAACCTAGACAGGAGCAGATTTTCATTGAGAAGGCAAAATATCACTAATCAATTGATCCTCCTTTCCCTCTGCGGGAAAATGTGCATTCCCGTAAATCAAAATGGGGTCATCTTCAAAACACTTAAAATCATGAAAAGCAATAAAATACTCAGAAACCATCGCAGACAGGAGGGCGCTCAGGACCTCGTGCCGGGCGAGGCAGCACATGGAGGGCTTGTGACACGGGTGGTAAAAGGATTTACCAAGATCAGAACAAGGAAAGACAGGAGTTTATTCAGATCAGAGGACACTGCTGAGAGGCCAGCAAGCAAGCTTCCAAGAGAGGAACTGCACCTTCAGGGTAAGAGGTGGGATTTTTAGAAGGGACTGAAGACTTAGAAAAGGGTCTCAGTAAATGCAGATGTCTCAGAGGTGCACTTTCCAGGGTGTCTTGTTCCTGCTTAATCTTCCGGGGACACCTCCACTGTAACTAAAATTGTACATCAAAGATGTAGGCTGATGAGGTCATTTGCTTTGGCTTCACCAAAGTTCCGTGCTCATGGGGAAAAAGATTTACCTTTATCGCACGCTGTTTTGGTCAGTGTCCCTGCATCTGCAGGGCTGCCAGCCACACTGGGCAGGATTGCTTTCCTGTGGGGGTTTTCTGTTGAGGGTTCCAACCCTTTTGTTGCCAATGGATAATCTCTATATCTCTGATGATTAAATTCGGTGTGATCCCAGATCGGACTGTGGAACAGAGTAGGAAAGCTGGCTAACCTTGAGCTCCGGGACTCAGTGAATCACCCTGCACCAAAGGAGGTTTCTAGTAGACTATGGCAGGGTGGTGGGGAATCCTGTACTGCCTCCACAGCGTTTCTGAAAATTCAAAATAAAAAGCCAAAGTGAGGGAGGAACTCAGGGCGACCAAGGGATGCACCGCCCGTGGGTGCTCAGCCAGCACGGGCCCAGGGCAGCATGACAGGACGTGAGGGGAGCCCCGAGAGCTCCGGAACCTGTGGGCAGCAAGGCTGGGGGAAGGAAACAGAGAGGACCCCGAGAGACGCCGCGGTTAACAAGCAGCGCTGGCAAAAAGCCAGGCGAGGTCTCGGGGACATCTCTCATCCTTGTGAAAAATAGAAAGCACATAAACATCAAGCTGGGCCGGCTCAGGTGTTGCATCCCAGATTTAAAAAAAGAAGAGAAAAAAAAAAACTGCTGAGTTTTTTTAATAAAGGAAAAACCTTAAAATTTTAAAGCAACATTAAAAAGGGAGCCAAGAGGTCAGGCAAACAGAGGATGGAGAAGGGAGAGCAAAAGCACAAAGTCTCCTCCAGTCACAGCGCAGGGAGCAGAAATCAGTGACTGTGCAGCAGGTCCCCGGAAACCAAGCGCACGCTGCCAAACTCAGCTCCTCCACCGGGCTCGCGGCCCGGGGCTGACTGCTGTGGGGCGCACAAGCTGGCAGCCCACGCGACAAGCAGGCCGAGCCTCACAGGGGCCCACCCGGCTGGGAAGCCACAAACCACACCTTCCCCAGCACCTGCTCCTACCGTCGGCAGCCGCCTCCTTTGAGGATGCCTAGCTGGTGTGATACTCTGGCTTTGATCCCCAGCACCACCGAAAAACAAAACAAAGAACTCAAGGAGTGGTCTTCAGTAGCTGGAACACATCTCACAGTCTATGGGCTATTTTTCAGATTCACCCTTTTTCGTTATTATTAGAAGGACTGTATGTGTTTGTGATGCACGATTATTATATTCGTCTTGGGGACTTGATACATATACTGCACGTATTACATCTTGACCATTTTTACTTCCCCTCCCCCTGCCGCCCTTCCTTCTTCCCCTTCCTAAGATCCCCTTCTCATCTCCCTGACGTCTATCTCTCTGTTTCCTACTTCTCTCGTTTGTTTTGCTCTTTAAATTATTCACATCTTGGGTTTCTCATATAAGAGAAACCATGTTAAATTTAACCTTCCGAGTCTGACTGATTTCACTTAGCATTATGGTCTCCAGATCCATCCACTGTCTCTGTGTTTCCTCCTTCGCCACCTGTCCACAACTGTGCAGGGAGATTCTCAGACAACCAGCAGATTCTACTCTCTCTTGTTCAGCAGCCTGCCAAGTTATCCCTACCCCATTTATTAACAATTAAACAGAAACAAATGATTAAAATGTGATTTGAAACTGCAATCCAAGTGTTAATGGGTTCTTGCTATATCCGGCACACTCTAAAAGAAAGTTAGTAGCAAAAACCTAAAATTTCAATTTTTTCAACAAAACTAGAGAGATATAATCATCATTCCATTTTTGTAATTGTTGCAGAAATATGTCTAAATGTGTACATTAAATGTTGCATGTAAACAATAGCAGCATATGAGTTCGTTTTGAAATTTCCAGTTCACTGGAGGAGAAAAATAAGAATAAAAGAACATTTTCAACTTATCAAATATAAATAAAGGAGAAATGAGGAACCCAGTAGAAGGTATAATAAATAGAGCCCATAAAATTAAGTGGGAGGATAAGGACAAATATCCTAGACACCAAATACATGTAAGAAGTATGAATCTCTGCTATGAAAGACAAAGAACTTTAAAGCAGGCTTGAAAAAAATCCAATTATATATCTAATTGTACATCTATTTATAAGAGATGAACATAAAGTGATGACAGGAAGTTGAAAAAACTTTGCAAACATATCAAACAAAAGCAAACAAAAAGAAGCAGGGGTAAAGATTTCAAAGACTGAGGAGAGAGCTTAGGCCAAAAACTTAAACAGTTTAAAGAAGGATATTAGATGATAGCAGGACACTCCATGAAAAAGTTAGACGAGTTGTGAAAATGTAGGTACTGAGCAAGGTCTATCAACTAATCCCTCAGCAGGCCGTGGGTGAGGGGTCAGAGCGGAGGGTCGTGAAAACCGTCAGTGGTAGTAACACTACCACAGAGTTGCATATAACACACCTCCACTTACAAGACACTTGCACTCATGAGATTTTGACTCCTTCACACAACAAAGCAGCAGAGACTGTTCCCTCCCTCACCCCTTAGTGCTTCTGTCGGACACCCATCTCGATCACACCACCGTCCCCTCTCCAGCTCCAAATTGCTTCAGAGCCCCACTCGCTGCCTGACCCTAATCACTGCGATCTGTGCCTGTACCTACTTCTCTGGAAGCGTCACCAGCATAGTATACTTACTCCTATAGATGTATGGCATGGAGGAGGATCTATTTATAGACAGATATAGATATTGCTTTTGTCAAAGTCAAACAAAAACATAGAGACACTATCCATTAAAGGAATTTTTATATGAGACTAACTAAGCAAAGAACACGATTGTAACCATGGACACAGGTACATAGGCCAGGGTGGCCTCCGGTATGTCTAGAAATCAAAGGGAAGGCTGGGATTTTATCAGGACGGAGAAATCAATGAGGTTGTTTTCAAGGAGGATCCTCAGCATTCCGATGTCTATGGGAGCTGGAGAGCCCTGGTGAGCAGGGGCAGTTTCTAAGGAAAGCTGGTCTCAGGGTGATGGTTGGCAGTTCCATCGTCATTGCTAAGTAGAAAGAGTAGTGTGTGCCTGCAATCCCAGCACCCCAGGAGGCTGAGGCAGGAGAACCACAAAGTCAAGCCCAGACTGGGCAATTTAGCAAGTTACCAAGACCCTGTCTAAAAATTTAAAAAATAAAAATAAAAAGGGGCTGAATATGTAGCTCACTGTGAAGGCCTTGGATTCAATAGCCGGGAACCCCCCCCCCACACACACACACACACAAAAAGTCACAAAGATAGTCCATCTGTTTGGTTGGATTGGTTTGTGAGACAGTTCCCGAAGCAGGCACTGGTGACCAGAGTGTTTCCCTTTTTTCCCACGGCTCCCAGTCCATTTAATGGGTGTGACAGGAACGGCTCCATTTCACATGGAGTCAGTATAGCCACAGATATGTAGCCTCTCCCCCTACCAGAATAAGAGCCCCTAGGAGGTACGGAATCTTACTTGTCCTATTTGCTGTCGTATCTCCAGAAGCCTACAGCAGGAATTTCTTGTCATAAAATGACTATGATAGACAGTTCCCAAGATGGCTCCCCATGCCACCTCCTCCTGGAACGTGGCCCTGCTATAAATTCCTTCCTTGAACATGGGTTGGTTGGAGGAGGAGTTCTAACAATAGGACACAGCAGAAGTGATGGGACGTAACTTCCAAGATGAAGACACAGAAAGCATTGTGGGAGTGCTTTCCGGCTCTTTCCAGTCACCAGCCGCCATGTCATGAGGACACGTGGGCAGCTTATGGAGAAACTCGTGTGGTGAGGAACTGCTTGAGACTAAGCTATGTTCCTCATGGCTGGAGCCCCAACCCCTACGGTGACTGGACTAAGAGGTGGGAACTCAAGCTAGATGGGGACATGAAAGTGAACCCCTAAGGGAAAAGGATTGGAGGATACCAGGGTTGCTTGGCACAGAGAAGACCCAGCAAGGAGGCAGCCATCTTTGAGCCAAAGAGAGAGGCCTCTGGAGAAATCAACCCTGCCAGCACCCTAATCTTCCAGGCTCCAGAACCATGAGAAAAGAGATTCAAAAATTCTGAGCTTCCTGGAACCTGCATCATCCTCAGCTATAGCTACCGTGTAAAAAGACCTCACACAAAATGGAGCCACGTTCAAACCACCCAGCCTGTGGTGTTCAATATGGCGGCCCTAGCAGATTCACACCGGAAGTAAGGACCTGGGGCTGAGCCCGAAGTTGCAGCCCTGTGGCACCTTGAGGTACCTTGGTCACAGATGGACAATAACCCCATGAGAGACCCAGAGCCACTGGTACCCAACTGAGCTATGCCCAGATTCCTGACCAGCAGAAACTGGCAGATAATAACATGTCTGTTGTTCTAACTACTGCCTGTGAGTGTAATCGTGCAGTCACGAGTAAGTGACACAATGAATGGACAGCTCTTTGAGTCAGGAAAAGGCACTGTTGTCATTATGTCCTGCTTATAGGGGAGGAAGTTAAGCCCCATAGAGGCAGAGTTTTGCCCAAGGTCAAACAGCCTGGTAGACACACTCAAGGGAGAGGGGAGGAAATCAGAGACAGAGTGTGGCCTCCGCACAAGATTTGCCTTGGGCCACCCCGCCAGGCCTCTTCAGCTAGGGGCAGTAGGACACAGACAACAAGCCTGGTATACCTCAGAGTGTCACCTTAATGGTCTCCTTGGGGTCTCTGCTGCCAAACAGAGGAGCTATTTTAACAAGGTCCACCTTGGCAGCCTTCCCACATCCAGGAACGAGGCCCCATAGACACAGCCTCGGAGAACCCCTCCCTCACACCAAACAGTGGGCCATTGCGGGTCATGTCAGAGCAGATGCTGATGTGTGGGATCTTGTGAGAAATTATAATAGCAAGGACTTGTAGGATACTTGCTGTATTCTGAACATTTCATTATGTTTACTGAATTCTCTGAGGTAATTTTAGCATCGTCCCCATTGTACAGATGAGAAAACTGAGATGCCAAAGAGTTGAGCAATTTGCCCAAGGTCACACAGCCAGCAAGTGATGGAACCAAGATCAAATGCCAGATAGTTTAGCTCCAGAGTTAAAGCTTTGAACAAATTTATCTCTAACTCTTCACATTACTTGAAACCCACAACATAATGATAACTTGCTAGAAACTTCTTTATCTCATAGACTGGCTAGTTTTAAAATGTAAAGGTGAAAAATAATCACAGGCCCTGAAGGACAGCCCGCCCCATGGAGAATCTTCAAGGGTTCCCTGCTGCCCTCCCTCCGTGTGGCTCCCAAGGCCCCCAGCCCAACTGCAGCCTGAGCCCCTGCCCCTCCTCCATTCATCCTGCCAGCCATGGCCGTGTCTCCCTGACACGCACAGGCCCTGCCATGGGAATCACCCTCACTCACCGCTCCTCCCCTCTTGCTGAGCACCCTCGCAACGTCCACCTCGTCCAGGATGCCTGCTGTCACCTTTACACCAGTCAGGCCCCTCCCTGCCCCTGCCGCAGACCTCGGGTCCAGTGCTTGTGCTCTGTTCTCTGTCTCTCCATCTCCCTCTCCCTCTCCCACTGGCCTGTTTCTGCAAAGACAAAAACAGCTTATTTGTCATTATATTCCCAGCAATTAGCTCAGCACCTGGCACCTATTAAGTCCCAGTTTGTTGAATGAACACAGGTCCTCCACAGCACCAAGGGACACTATTAGTTAGTCACCCCAAATGACTCTCCAGCAGACCGTCCAGGGGCAGGGAGCCACTCACACATCACCCTGGAAGGGGCCCAAGAGAGGTCCTGGGTTAATCCAATACCTCCAACAAACAGAAGCGAAGGTGAGTCCAGAGAAAAGGATCGAGTCGCCTCCATTCAAGGGTGTCATGGGAACATGGCAGGGTCAAGAATCCAGGTGTCTAAGTGCCCCCAAACCTCCCAAAGTCATCTGCAGTGTCAGACTGTCACACATTCGGTAGCTTGAAAACAACACGGTTTCTTATTTTACCATTCTGGAGATCAGAAGCCCACAGTGGCTCTCCCCAGGCCGCATTCTTTCTGGGGTGCTAAGGTTGGTCCCCTGCCCTCTCTGGCTTCCAGAAGCCACCTGTGTTTGTTGATTTGTGGCCCCTTCTTCCTTCACACTGCCAAATCTCCCTCCTCTCTGGTCTTTGCCTCTGTCGCCTCCTCTCTTGACTCCTTCTTACCCTTATAAGGACCCTCCTGATAATCTATGATCGTGATCTTCACCATCATCTCCTGATTTTCATTTAATCACATCCACAAAATCCCTTTGCCATTAAAGGAACATATTTATAGGCACTGGAGATTAGAATCTTCCCATTTCTTATGTAAAAACACTCATGATCTGACAGCATCTTCCATTGGCAAGATGGCAAAGAGAAAACAAACCCGTTACCAATGTCCAAACAAATTTTGTTCTTTTTTTCCATGCCTACATGACTGGTTTTGAAGAGCTGGTAGAAGAAAGCATTTCCAATATAGTTACATAAAATATAATAGTATGTGTAAATGACCACTGTATACTCCTCCGTAATGTTTGTTTTATGCTTGCATTTCTAAGATTTCAGCCCTTGCAATTCCACACAGCATTTGGAAAATCCAATTTGCAATGTGAAGGAGTGGGAAGAAATGTTAGTATCATCACGTGCCGAGCACTCTGGGTCCTGCTTAATTTAAACCACACAACAACCTTCTGAGTTGGTTTTGTAAATTTGCATTTTATGGATGAAGAATCAGACTCTGGAATAAGTTAATTTGTCTAACTCATGCAACCAATGAGTGGCACATGGGTTAGAGATTCAGTTATTTGACTTCATGCTCTTTCCATTTCATCTTGTTGCCTCCCCAGAAAGTTCAACTTTGTTTTAGCTGCCCACTGTATTGGTTGGTGCAGAGAAAGAAAGAGAGGGGAGAGAGGAGAGACAGACAGAATGAGAGTGAATCAGAATGGAGAATTTGGGTGCAAATTTCCAAGAGCGAGCAACTTCAGGGGAACCCTTTTTGAGGCCGTATGGATGCTGTCCGCCAAATTCTACAGTGGGGTCCAGAAGACTGCTGGTTGCTAGGCGACTCCTCCCCGACCGCACTCCATATCAATCTAATTAGCAGCCTTCACCTGAGTTCTAACAGTTGCTAGGTAACTCTCAAAAAAGCTGCTAGATAACTCTCAAATAATAATGAAGAAGAGGAAGACTGGGGTCTTTCTCCCTCCTCTCCAAGCCAATTCTGATCCCAGAGGGGATGTCTGTAAAGACTCCACTAAAGACTTATCCACGGCTAAAACCTCCCCTGTAATTTTACTGTTTCCACCCACAGTAAGCAACTCCCAGGAAAAGAAAAAAGTGGGGGTGGGGGTGGGGGTGTCTCACGAGCCAGAGAATTGACTTTTTAGGGTCAAGAGACACATGAGACAAAAAAAAAAAAAAAAAAAAAAAAAAAAAAAAAAAAAAAAAGCCAGAGGCTGAGTTAAACTACTTCTGTGAACCTCTTCAGACAAGATCTCTGGGTGGAGAGCCAGAAGGGTCAGACTCTTGTGTGACTGAGGAAGGAAAGCGGACCAATGTATAGAGCCACCAGCTATGTACCTGGCGACACGCTTGGCGGTTTCACAAACGCCTCCTTCACTCTCCACACAATTCCAATGAGATGGTAAGCTCTTAGCATCTACACTTCACCTGAAGGAAACTGCAGCTCAGAAACAGTGAGTTGATCGCGATCACCTGCCCAGAGGAACTGGAAGTTAAAGATGGGCCATCTGCCTAACCGGATCTTCCCAGTCCTCTCTGCAGACGCGCCTGTTTCCATGGGGCCACCTCCACTGTGTGACAAGTGTCATCACTCATCCAGCAGAACTTCAACATTAAACCAGAACTACTGGAGATGAAGATGCAAGCCAGAAAAAAAACATGAATTCCTTTCTCCTGCTCGTTGCCAGGGATTTAACATCACCTTATGACAGTGGTTCGCAAACTGTTTGGTACCAGACCCCCTTTACACCCATAAAAATTAATGAGAATCCAAAGAGCTTTTGTTCTTGTAGGCTACATCTATTAATACATACCCTATTAGAAATGAAAACTGAGAAATCCCTAAAATATCGCTTAATCTTTAAAGTAACAAGAGTAAGCTCGTACATGTTAACATAATCTATTTTTATGCAAAATAACTATTTTTGAAAACAAAGAAAAATAGTGAGAAAGTGGCACCATTTTACATTTTTTGCAGACTTCTTTGATGGCTGGCTTTTGCATTCCGTCTATAGGATGTCGCATGCCAGCCAGACCCGGGAACATTCATCTCTGCCACTGTACACTCGTAACAGAATGAGAGTGAAATAACCAAGCGATGTCCTACATTATTATAAAAATAGTTTTGATCTTGAAGACCTCTCAAAGGGCCCCAGGGGCCCCCAGACCATACTTTCAAAACCACTGCCTTAAGGTGAATGGCGTAAATGCCCAGAATGCATTCAGAATTTAACTGTGCCCCTTCTGTTTTTTCCACCAGTTATTTAAGAACATTCCACATCTTTCCTGCCTGTAGCATTTTATGGTCCCTTAGAACCACAATCTTCCCCTCTGGTATGCAATCTTTGCCATGCTATCTGTGAAAAACAAGACAAAGATACTAGCTCCAGACTGAAATGAAATGGTCAAAAATTTCAGGTTACATAATTTTCCTTCCAGAGTCTGGCCTCCACTTCTCTTCACTGATACAGAAAGAAGCCTGAGACTTTATGTCCTCTGTGACTGGTAGAAGGGAAGAGCATCAGACTCAGCCTAGCCAATCAGAAGCCTTCCCTGAATTTTTTCACTCTGACTCGGAGTGTCTTCTTCCTCTGAAGTATTTATTTGCATGTTATCTTGAATCATCAACTCTGTGTTGGTATCTTAGAGTCATCTATCTTGCCTTCACACCCCAACCCTACACTTAGGATTTTACACGCTGGAAATCCTATCAGATAGTTTCTAATAATACTTTTAATTGAGGTTCTGCCCCAGGTTTCCTCTTACCCTCTGGGAAGTCACACCTTGGCTATATTATTCATCAGAGTCCACAGTGACTGAATTAGTCCCCACAGCCTGGAATGCAGATGGGCTTCTCCCTGCCCCCCACTCACACATACTTGTTTCAATTCCCTTTCCAGAAGCTCAAGTCTTCTCTGCCTTCATAGCAGGGGTGAGGCAGCTCAGGATGGTCCACCACTTTGCAACCAAGCACCATGATGGAGCACGCAGGCCTCTTGTCCTCACATGAGCCATTCCCTCTGCCTGGAAGTCAGTTCAGCACACTTCAGCAAGCATTGCTTGAGCACCTACTACATGCCAGACACTGCACTAAAAATACAGAAATATGAAATGAGAACCAACTTCCAAAGAGTTCACATTAGTAGGGAAGCTGAGACAGAACTAGTAACTACTATAAGAGCTAGCTAGTAAGATTTATATACCTCCATAGGACTCTTACAGTGTGAGTGACAGAATCGCCATCCAAAACTGACTGGTGCAAAAGTATTGTTGGCCCTCCTGATTGACAATGCTCACAAGTTATCAAGAGCACCTTTATGCCCCAGGCTCCTCCTTGGCCCTTCTCCACATTACTCCGCACCCTAGAGGCTGCCCTCCGTCTTGGCCTTGACTGTGCACACCCAATACAGGTACCAGAAGAAAACAAGAGGCCTTGAGGAGGGGGAGGTCAGAGCCTGTCCTTGCCCCCGGCTCCCCCGACCTTACCACAGCACGACAGCACCCACACTCCTCTGTCGCACCTTCCCTCCCCCGCGGCTCCAGGTCT
>PVJO010025210.1:0-23115 GCA_004026905.1 Hystrix cristata | reverse complement strand
ATGGAGCTGTTTATTTTTCCAAACTGGTTAATGCATCAGGAATTTGACTTCGTGTAATCTTCATTAAACAAATACCTTGACAGTTTTTCTCTAAGGATTATCAGAGCTGTGGAGTTCATTGAAAATCGGCCATTTATGACTAATAGGAAGAGCCCTAAGAGGGGTTTTTGGGTCGTTTCAGTTCGGGAGAAAGCCACCACACAGCTTGTGACAGAAGGGCCCAGAGGGTCAGACTATGCCTCGCCAGGAGAGCCCTGAGCAGACCCTGGATGCTGACCGAGGCCCTGTGTGCCCCTGACCTGGTCCTCACAGACTGCATTTGGAGGATTTTGTGCTTGGTTCTGGCTTTACCAAGGCTGCTTCCATCTCCTGGTCGTGTGCAACCTGTGTGCCTGAGTCGCTTGTCATGTTAGCAGAGTTGCTGACATTCAGTGGGGCTGAGTGTCTGTTAGGTTAAATTGCTTAGAAAGTGTAATGATCGTTGTATAATTCTTGTTTTTCGGAATTAGGAAGCATCTCAGAGAGCTCAGATTGCCTGGATCCCTCTAGCAGAGCCTGATTTAGGGCAAGATTCATGAATTTGTTAGAAAGATCTCTGAATGTTCATCTCAGGGTGGCTGAAGACAATACCCTGTATGTGAACCTTATGCAGAATTTGTGTCAGAAACACAAGGCCCTTGCATGTGACTATAGGAAGTCTGGGGCAGGCCCATCCCCTACTGGGGATCTCATGTATGCACAGGACAGCTGCCCTCATCTCACAGCTGAGAAGCAGCATTTTTAACATAAAAACCAGTGGAAATTGATTAGAAACAGGACGTGACCTGGCTGTCATCAGAGCTTTCTGCATTCAGAGTGCAGGTCTCTCAAAAGTACATTTAGTGACATCTGGTCAAGATGGAGCGGTGGGTTTGTACTACACAGTACCTCTTCTCCAGATTCCTATTAGTGACATGCAAAATATGACAAGAGACCTCTTTTCAGTGTTTGATAAAGACTTTGAAATAGATGTATTTAAGACCTTCAAGGAGATAAATGAAGCAAATTTTTATTTTTTAAAAAAATCAAGAAATTATGAAGGAAAAATAGGTGGAAAGAGCATGGTGCATATCTGTAATCTCAGCTACTACTAGGGAGGCTGAGGCAAGAGGACTAGAAGTTCAAGGCCAACCTAGACAACTTAGTGAGATCTTGTCTCAAAAAAAAAAAAAAGGCAGAAATATAAGCAATCAAGTAGACAAGAAGAACCAATTAGAGATTTCAAAAATTCAAAATATAGACATTGACATTTAAAATCTCAACAGATCATATAAACTCTATACTTGACATATGTAGTAAAAAGGTTAATAAACTAAAATATAGTACTTAGGATTTCACCAAGAATGTAGCATAAATAGATTAAATTTTAAAGGAAAGGCTATTAAGAGGGATGGAATCTAGACTGAGAAATTCCAACTTATATTTGTAGTAAGAGTTGTGTCAGGGGGTTGGGGCTGTAGCTCAGTGGTAGACCGTGTGCCAAGCATGTGCAAAGCCCTGGGTTCAATCTCCAGCCCCACAAAAAGAAAGAAAGAGGAGGAAAAAAGAGTTCTATAGAACAGAATGGAAGGAATAACCTAGACATAATACTTGATGTTAATAACTGATAATTCTTCAGAATTAAATATACAACTTTAGATCATGCATTCAAATATCAAGCAGAATTAAGATAAGTTTCTGTCTAGATCCATAGGAGTCAAGATGCAGAGCATCAAAGATAGAGACCCTTAAGAAGTCCCCGAAAGAAAAGGGGAAAATATTATCTACAAAACGATGACTAGAGCACCTCTTCATCTGCAAAAATTAGGGGAAAATGTGGAGTAAACATTTGTAAGATATTAAGGGATTATAAAGTCATTTTAAATTTTTCCCAGCTAAATTATTGTCCAAGGAAGGAAATGAAAACAATTTTGTATACATAAAAATTTACCACACATAGCCCTCACTGAAATCAATTCTAAAAGACATGCCAGCAAGAAGAAAGGACGGTCTAGAGAGGAACCACGGGAAACCAGAGACAATGGTGAAGGCCCAAGTTGATTTTATATATATATTAGTAAAATTAATTAACAATTAGATGTTTTTACACCCATATTTTTATTGTTTTAAATAAGTTAAAACTAAAATTCAATACAGAATGTAGAAGATGGACAGGGTAAGAAAAAGTCTTGAGTTAAGAGGTAAGACATGTTGTGCCGTGTTTGAAGGAGGTCAGAGACACGGGATACATTTAGATTTTGTTGTGAACTGTGTAGCTAGTAACACATGTTTTAAAAAATTAAGAGTAATAACTAAAATAATCACAATATAATCTATAGCTGCCACATCACAGAAGAGGGGAAAAAAAGAAATATTAAAAGTAGTCCAGTGAGAAGCAAGAGGACAAAAATGAAGGAAAGATAATTTTAGGGAACACAAAATAAGATGGTGGAAGTAGGTTCAAATATATATATATGTATGTATAATTAGTCATAAAGGGTGAAAACAGGTTAAACTCACCTATGAAAAAGAAAGGTTATCAAATAATTATCTTTTAAAAACCCATATGCTGCTTTCCAGATATATACCTGAAATAAAATTTTCAGAAAGTTTGGAATTACCAAAATGGAAGTTTTATATATATAAAATATCAGGCAAATTCTAAAAAGAAAACTCATTTATGGTTTGGAATAGAAGGAAATTTCCTTAATCTGATAAAGGCTACCTATCAGAAACTTTTCAGAAGCACCATACTTAGTGTTAAAACATTAAAGTATTTCCAATAAAGTCAAAATAAGATGCTGTGTTGCCACTTCCATTCAATATGGTACTCTAAGTTATCAGTGCAAGGATCAGGAAAAAAATGAGTTATGTGAATTGGAAAAGTAAACAGGGAAGAGTCCTGTGTTTTTTCCACATGATATGATGGTCTACACAGAAACTTTCAGAAAATCTATAGATAAAGTCTTACAACCCATAGGAAACTTCAGCATGGGTTTAGACCAACATACAGATATAGGCAGCATTGCACTACACTGGTAGTAATGAATTATAAAAGGGGAAGAAACCCATTCCCAACAGTAATAGAAGCTAAAAGATGCCTGTGCTATCGTCTAAATGTTTTTGTCCCCCAATATTCAAATGTTTAATCTACCCTCAACGTGATATTAGGAAGTGGTGTCCTTGGGGGGTAATTAGGCCATGACAGCAGACCAGGAGAACGTGAATGAGATCAATATTTATGTTCTTACAAAAGAGACCTGGGAGTGCTTCCTGCCCCTTTCCCCACATGCGGACACTGAGAAGATGGCTATCTAGGAACTAGGAAACAGACCCTCACCAGGCATCATGAACCTGCCAACACCTCGATCCTGGACGTATACTAGCCTCCAGAACTAAAAGAAATGAATTTCTGTTGTTTATAAGCCACCCGGTCTGTGGCTTTCTGTTATAGCAGCCCAACAAACCAAGGCACCTGGGGGGAAGATCTATTCAGAATGTAAAAGCTCACTATGGAGGAACTTAAAAATTTTAATAGAAGGATATAAAATTAAACCTGACTAAATTAGAGGCAAGACGTGTTCATAAGTTTGGAACAGATTCAGTTCTTTCCAAAATAAAGATTGATAACACTGACTAGTTTAAAATTATAAACTTCTGTTCAGCCAGATATCATAAATAAAAGATAAATTATGGGTTGGAAAAGACCTTTATAATGCAATATAATATACAAAAACTAATATGAGAATTTACAAATGAATAATTGACCCAAACAACCCAATAGAAAAATGAACACAGGGTATATGCAGGCAACTCCTAGAGGAGTAATTAAATGGATGCACAGTAGTAGAAGCTCAACTTCAAAGAATGGAGGATTGAAATGGCATGAGACACCATGTCGCCTCCATCAGGTTGACAGAAATGATAATGTCTGAACATCCTAAATGTTGTAAAGCAGCAGAAACTCTCCTGTGCTGCAAAGTGCAGCCAGGAGGCAGGAGGACCATGATGGGCTGTGATGAGCCATGAAGGCTCAGGGGTTGTGGGGCAGAGAAGAGATGCCCAGAGTTGAAGATGAAGAAGTTGGCTGGTGGCCTGTGGAGACGGGTCAAAGTGCAGAGAAAGGCAGGGTTGCAGGGAGTGGCTTGTGGACTGCTCCTGAAAAGAAGCCAGATGACCTGCCCCAAGGGCTGTGCAGGAGCCAAGTAAACACTACAGAGCTCTACCTGTCCAGGATTGCTCATCCCACAGTCTCCAGCTGACCTGGGCTCACCCTGATGGAAGGGGGCACATTATGGGACACATGGGCTCCCTGAGAAATGCCACCTCTGCCACAGTTCTTGTGCTGCTGTATGTGACAGCTGCAAGCTTGCTTGGAAGTCAGCTTTGTCTTCGGTGCCAGAGCGTTCTGAATACACAGACCCTCTCTGGGCTCACTCATGACAGCTGGACTTCCAACCAAACGGTCTCTAGCATGTTTCAGTCTGGCACAACCCAGCTCCTGGCACATATGAAGTGCTGGATCAACCTTGGCTCTCGTCATTGTCGTTATTATACAAATTGAGTCTCTGTTCCTTGCTACCGGAAGAGCTAATTATGAAGAAAAATAATATGCCTCATTTTCTTTTTTGCTTGTCTTGCAGCAAAACTTACACTATTCCTTTGCGGTGCAGCTGCCCGGTGGATTTTGAGTTCCAAGTCACTTTGATCCAGTCTCACCAAGCCTTTGTTATAGAGCTGGCATCAGGTACGGAGGGAGAGTCTAGGTTTCTGTTTCCGGTTTTCTTGGAGTTCCCAGACTAGAGGCTGGGAAAAGTGGGTCTGAAGTTCTAAAAACACAGAATAAACTATATTTGAATGTATTATCTCTTTTCAAATGGGTAGTAACAGTGACAAATTTTATATATCTGACATAAATTGGAATTACACACAGGAATAAGGGCACTTTTAGATAATTTGCATTATGCAGATGATTCACAATAATGTCTAGGTACATGTCTTCAAAGACCAAAACTTGAAATCAGAAGTTAATCTCATCTAATTCTAATTTTGGTTCTTAGTACATCAATGGTTTTGTATTCACTTTTTAATTCAATTTCAAATGAAATGGCAATGCAATTTTTTTTCACAAGCTTTCAGAATCTCAGGGAAGGGCCTAATGAGTTTTTCTATGTCCTTACATGCCCCAAACGCTATAATTCCCTGTGCTTTGAAAATGAGATCCCTTACTTTTGAAAGTGAAATTTAACACTGGAAGTGATTTGTACTTCTCATTTTCTATCTCTTGATATTTAGGTTTGCTATTTAAACATTTATCCACAGTGGTCTGCTATGAATGCTAAAATAGTTTGTTTTGGTAAGTCTAAGTATTCATTTATATATAGCTTTTTCATAATTGTAAGTGAATATTTTGACCAATAAATAAGTGGTCAAAGCAGAAACTTTGAATTAATTCTAAATTTTGAAATGCATATAGATTATTTTCTATAGAACCAACAAATATTCTGAGATTTTAAAAACATAAGGTAACTGTAGTTTATATTGCATAAAATGGGACTTGATTCTCTTTCCAGAGAGAAAAAGTTTATTATTTTCAGCTGTTTAGGCCTTAAACAGAAGGGAAATAAATAATTTCTAAAGTCATACTAAATAAGATAATATTTCAGCTATATATGTATAGTTTGTATTCTTGAAATAAACCTTGTGTTAGGATATGTTACACGTTGAGGTTGTTACATTCTAGGCACTATTCTAAGAGAGATATATGTACTCTTAATCTGCACCAATACCATGTGGGGGTCCATACCTTTATTTCCATTTTCTAGACACAGAATGAGGCACTGAAGGGTTAAATACCTTGTCCAGTGTCGCTCAGTAGTAAGTGACAGAGACAAGATTGAACCCATTCAGTCTGGCTCCAAAGTCTGTGTGCTGCCTTGTAAAATGCAAGTTGAGTTTTCATCTTAACTCTGAAGAGGTTATAAAAATTTGCCCTTCAGGGTATGTTGGCAAAATGAGCCAACTCCTTGATACTGGTTTAGATAACTTAGAGAAGTGGAGATCCTAGCAAGAAAGAGGAAATACTGCTGCACACGCTGGCCTCCAACAGCACTGGAGCTCTGGGATCATCTCTGAGAACCACACTAAAGTGCTGGTGAAGGACATCAAAGTCATACCAAGTAGCTTCATCACCATTGCTGATGACTGGTGGAAATGGGGCAGAGGGGAATCAAACACCAAATAAGAGGTTAGACCAGGCCAGTACCCCCAAATGTTGATCACTTGGGAAAACTGAAGCCCAGGGACTCTCCCCTGGTAATTTGGGTTTAGTGGGTCTGGGAAGGGCCTGATTTTCTGTACTTCTTTGTTTTTTGAGACAGGATCTCACTATATAGTTCAGGCTGGCCTTGAACTCACTACATAGCCCAGGCTGCTTCAAACTCACAGCAATCCTCCTGCCTCAGACTCTTTTTGGGGAGGGGGGTTGCTGGGGATCGAACTCAGGGCCTTGCGTTTGCTAGCCAATGCTCTTCCACTTGAGGTACAACCCCAACCCCTGATTTTCTGTACTTTTAATAAGCACCAATGTGCATGTTATTGTGGTAGGGACATTCTTAGAGAGGTGGTTGAGAATCATTGAGCTGATTTGATCTGTAGGTCCTGCCCCACCTGATGGGCTATAATTCTATTAAGTTCCAGAGGGAGAAGGAAACAGATTTCTGAGCAGTCGTGATGGGAGCTGGTTTGTAGACAGGACAGGTTAGTGCTCAGATGCATTGAGGTTGGTATGCCAAGAGGCCAGGAAATCATGGTGTTGGCATGAAATAGTGTGGGTCTCTAGGGCCTAAATAGAGCTGGTGTCAGGAAAGAGGGTGGAGCCCGGAGAGCTGACTGCCTAGCCATACTTCTCTAGAAATCTGTGTTCTAAGGCCAAGAATATTAAATTACCACAGGAGTTTTGAAGTATAACCTATTCAAAACCTGGGAACTACATAGATAAAAGCAGTAGTGTTCAAGCAAAATTTGCTGATCACTGTGTATGAAACTCTTGTAAAATCCTTCAGGTCTTTCCCTGAGTGCTCAGATTATAAAATGCACAACCATATAATGCAGACAAATGTGTGACCCCTGAGCTATTTTGTCTGACGCATCTTCTAGGCTTTTGAGGTTGTGCTGGTGCTTTCTTTATCTGTTGCTTGTATTTTAAATTCCTCCTTTGAATGAAATTAAATTGACTATACCAGCTTGAAGTCGAGAGAGAGGTCAGTATAGGGACATAGATTTTTACATCACCTGGGTGTTGATGGAGGGACTGGAGATGAGGTCACCCAGAGGGTGAATGTGGGTAAAGAAGAGAAGAGGGCTGAGGACCCCTCCCTGAGCCCTGGAGCACTCAGAGGACAGCAGTGGACCCAGGAACAGAGATCATGGAGGAAAATCAGGAAGGTTGACAAAATAAATGAATGAAGGAATGAATGGAAGCCAGGCCTCTTGAATTTGGGAAATCCCTCTTCTACCATCATAAATGATCTGCATTGTGTGGATAACTTTGCTAACTTGGCTTTGTCAGACTGGGCCATTCAGCCTCCCAAGACTTTTTGTGGCTGAGTGCATGCATCGTTGGTTCACTGGGTATTTTAGAATATCTTGCTTTGGCTTCTCATTCTATGAATGTATCACTGTATCTTTAACTGTTACACTTTTGAAATTGCAGAATTTAGCGATGACTTGTCTTCACTTGCAATAGAAAGTCCCTGGCCGCATGGAGAGTGAACACAGCTCAGGCAGTCATGTTTCCCAGGCAAGCTCTGGCCTCACTGACTTTTCTGATGTGGTAGGCATCCGCCCTGACTGAGGGACCTCATGGTGGAATGATAACAAGTCACTTTTTTAGCTAATAAGGCATTACTGCCTCCATTTTATAAACTGGGCCCAGATGAGTTGAGAGCCATGGGGCAGTTTTACACAGCTTGCCTGTATATTTGCAGGCACTGAAACGGTATATCTTTGGTGAGAGATTGTCCAAATGACTTATGGGGACATAGTCTGTTAGATGATAAAGCAGAGTCCTCCCTGGGAGCCAGCAGCAGCATCTTCCATGCCTCCTAGGCATTCTGTGCTCAGACTTGCCAAATAAAAGAGTTTGAATCAAGCTAATTCCAGTTATAAGACATGAATCTGACCCAGCGCCCTCCACTTTGACTCAGCTGTCCACTCGCACAACCTTAACATGCAGGCCTGTACTGTGGCTGTCAGGGCTGGATCTGCTGGTGGGGCCAAGATTTTCCTTAGATTGGAGCAAATGAGCAAGGATTTTTCGACATCCTTTGCACTGCTGACCAGAAATCATATGCATTTAAAACATCAAGAACAAAAAAAAAAAATCAAGAACAATCTGTTGGTAATTTTGGAATAGCCAGCCATGTATGACTTTGACCAAAATGTTGTTAGTTTTGGAGACCAGACAAATGCCACAAAACATTGTTGAATTTGTTTACCTGTGACCACTTTGAGATCCTAGTCATTCCTTTGGTGTCACATACACAAGGAAGAAGACATCCAATTCATGTAAATGGTAAATTATGACATATAACCCATAGTTCAGCAAGAGTTCTGGGTGCCTGGATTTCTTATAAAAAGTTTCACTATTTTCACGATCTTCTTTTTTCAGTTTTGAGGAATTTATAAGCCACTTACAAATAACTCTATATTTTACATTTTCTTCCAAAATGCAAATTTCTTGTAATTTTGTATCAATTTGCAAGTCATCCCAGAGCCTCTGCCCTCACTTTGGCTTCAGACCACTTATTGGTGATAGGCGTTGCCCAGGAGGACAGGGCCTCCATCCCAGCAAAGGCAGCACATCCCAGGACATCCCCCCAACCTCCAGGTTGCCCACCAGGACACCAAGAGCACAGCACCATGCCTTGTCATGGCCCAAGGCACCCTCATGCATCTGCTCTGGGTGTCAGTCTAAACTTGACCTTAGTCCAGTCACACCATCTCAGTTGGGCTCATTCACACTCCTGGCAGTACCTGCTCACAATTCAGCATTTGCCCGTTTAGGTTTCAAAAGAGAACGAGTGTTACTTTTGCCTCTTTTCTTCCTCCAAAGCTCCCTAATCCCTGGCTGAGATACTTTATTGTATAACAAGCCACACCTGTGGGATCTTTCAACCTTTGTGAGTCCACAGGCAGAGCCATAGCTTCCAGACAAACCTATAAATAGGGAAGGTTACCCTGCTTCTCCTCCTGGCCTGATTGTGCACCTGTGCATGGGTGGAGCAAAGACCTCCAAACCCCGTAATCTGTGCAGGGACAGATCAGGATTATCAGGGGAATAGTAACCTGCTAGTCTCCAGCACACAAACAGGCCCCATCAGAAGTTTTCTATTGCTGGTTAGGACCATAATGAATAGTTTCATCCCCCAAAATATTCCTGATTATAGACTGTATAGAGAATGGACCTGGAAGTGGTGGCACACATCTGTAATCCCGTCTACTCAGGAGGTTGAGGCAGGAGGATTACAAGTTGGACCCCAAATCGGATAACTTATGAGACCTGTCTCCAAATAAAGAGGGCTTGGGATGTAGCCCTATGGTAGATGCAGATCTTTGGCAAGGTTCATTTAAAACAAATGACAGAAGTGAATGAGCTACATCAGCAAAACGCAAATAGGAAAATAGCTAGTGACCAGGTTAGAAAAGAATGCATGTAAGAAATCAAGAAATTGAACTTTTAAAAGATTTTCTGAAGCTCTATATTTTGCCGATTAGAAAGGGAGAACAATTAGGGATAGCTAAGATATTAGAAGCAAGTGAGTGCCCTAACTTTGAAAGACATCAGTAATTTGTTTATAATACCATACTGGAGAAAGCAGGAAAGGTAGACAGGCCAGTGACAACTCTGTGCACAGATCCTAAAGCAGCTCTGTCACATTGGTAGCAGCAGTACCTTTTCCTTGGTACTCAACATGTCCTTTAAGGGTGGCAGTGGTGGTACAGTATGGCTGGCATAGTGTTAGTAGTTGCTCCCATTTGCCAGTTATTAGCCACACTCCAGGCACTGTGCTAAGTGTGTCACCTGCACTCTTTCATTCTCTCTGTAGTCCTGGAAGGAGGGAACTACTGTCATCACCTTTCTACAGCTGAGGACAGTAAGGCTCAGGAAAGCCAGGTCACTCCTGCAGGACGACAGTGTCTGATTCCAGCCACTGTGCTTAGCTGGAAGAGCAATGATACCAGGATGCCTTGAGATGGGAGAGGAAGAAAAATGGAAGAATTTCAGAGAGCTTAGGTAGGGGAATTCTGTTCTGTGGAAGAAATGTTAAAGAAATTAACGATAACTCTCAGCCAAGCCTGTGTCACCCTCTTGCATTCAGAGGCCCTAGAAACTGCCTATTCAAGTTGACCACAGTGACAGTCAGTGTACTTGACCCAGAGAACAACGCCTGTACCTTGACAAAACTGTTACTTCTCCCGTTCATTCCAGCATCTCCCAGCGAGGCCCCAAAAGAGGCCAGCTATGTCCCAGCCCTTCTCCCTGGTTAGAAACCTGGTCTTTCAAGAGGCTGGAAGAGAAAACCAGCTTTGATTATAGGAGATCAGGCCTTTCTATGGGTCCCACAGCACTGGTCTGGGGAGAGTACTGTGCCAAAAACAAAACAAAACAAAACAGGCAAACAGGCAACAGGCAATAGCATCAGAGGGAAAAAAAATCACTCTGATTATAAATAAATGTGGGAGAAAGTAGACTGAGCAATTATATGTATCTCTTTAAAATGATTTTATGGAAGTGAAATATGTTTATCATAAAAGGTTAAAGCACTGCAAAAAAAAAAAAAGTACAAAATCTAAATTGAAAAAAAATTACCCAGAATCTCACCACCACAGAAATAGCCATCCTGAACATTTGCTGAACATTGTTACAGATACCTCTCCATCCTTACATACAGAGAAGGAAAAGGAGAGAGACTAGAGCATCCAAGATACAAAGATAGATAAAGCTATTAGAAAATTAGGATTGTGTTACAGTAAAAATATTTTCTGCTCCATGGTGTTGGCTGAAGAAAAATGAGAGAGACTGAAAGAGTTAATGAACTTTTTTGTAAGCAATATTCATTCCTAAAATTTACTGCAAAAATGAAGAAATTGTTAAAACATTAGAAGTTCGGAACCCCAGTTCTCTTCAACTGCACGCCTCAACTGAGTCAGAAGCTTGAACCATGTAAGATGGACAGAGAACATGTGCACTTTCTCCGCACAGCCCTCCTTTCAGCTCCTAATGCTATTAGGTGATTTTATGCTCTCTGGAGCTACAGCATTTACTTCCTGTCTTATGACCATAAATACCAGTGACTTCATTTCTATTGAAATGCAGCAAAGGTTTCCCCTCTAGTCTTTAAAACCTCTCTTCATTTATTTCAGTTCTACATTTCATTTCTTTCTCTGGCTCTGTGGATTTTGTCTGCTACTGGCTTGTTAGCCACAGGATTCTGGCACCGCATGCCTAGAGTGCTTGCATGTCTGAGAACGGCTGTCTGTTGCCTGTGACCTTGAAAGACACCCTGGCTGGGTATAAAAATCTTAGTTTATGAGGCTGGGGTTTTAGCTCAGTGGCAGAGCACTTGTTAAAGCACAAGGCCCTGAGTTTGATCCCCAGCACCCTCCCCCCAAAAAACACCTGAGTTTACTACTTTGTTTACCTCATAAATCTGTAGACATTTTTTATTGTCCTCTGGCTTTGGTATGTCAAGAATTGAGAGACTGGGCCACATCTTTCCCCACTGAAGGTGAATTCTGGGTGCTGTCAGGATTTTTCTTCTTCAGCCTTGAGATTAATTTACAAGGGTATGTATTGGTGTTGTTCTGTTTCATTTTGTTTTCCTAGAGCATGGCATATCCTTGTGATCAGAAGGACAATGAAAAATGATTCATTATGTTTGGAAATTTTTCAACTGCTAGAACCTTACATAGTTTAATATCTTATTTCTTAATGATCTTCTTTAGGAATGTCAATTATGTGTATATGTTGGTTCTCCTTTGCCCTCAGTATCTGCTGTCTGCTTTTATTTTTAAATGATTTTATTTCATATGACTTCTCCATTCCTACCTGATACATACATATCTGTGTTTTCAGCATGTGTGTGTATGTCTGTGCACGTGCATGTGCATGTATGTTCGTATATACGGTATGATAAAAAATACAGTTAGTGTTTAATTTTTTTAATTTATTACAGTAAAGGACATGTTGACATTAATCCCCCTCAAAATTATCCCCCCTCTCTTTGAACACAGTTATTCTTGCCACTTTCTGAAGCAATTCTGGAAGTCCTCTTTCATGAGTGTTTTTAGTTGTACTGTTGTGGCTGCCTCAAAGTCCTGAATCAGTTCAGAATGTTTACCTTTCATGATCATATTGAGTTTAGGGAAGAGCCAGGAGTTGCACAGTGGCAGATCTGGTGAGTAGTAGATGAAGACATACTATAATGTGTCATTAATCCCCCTCAAAATACTCCTCCTCTCTTTCAATATGCTTATACTATTATTCTTGGCAATGTGTCTTTTACTGTAATAAGTTTTTTTTTAATTTAAACACCATAGTTTTCAGTCACCCCTTGTATGTGTGTTTATTGTTTCTTCCCTTGCAGTTTCTACCTTCATGACAGCTCCTCTTTATTTGTTTGCTTGTTTGTTTCCTGAGCTCCACCAACTTTTTTCATTTCCTTCTAATGTGTTCTAGTATGGCTTGCTTGAATTCTGGTGACTCCGTCTGTGGCAGGGCTGGTTTTTTGTTTTTTGTTTTTTTTTTTTTTTTGGTGCCGAGGATTGAACTCAGGGCCTTGTGCTTGCAAGGCAGGCACTCTAACCACTGAGCTAAATCCTCAGCCCAGGGCTGTTTTTTAAGACTCTGGCCAACCCTTATGTTAAGGTTGTCCTCTTATGATGCATTCTCTTTATTGGATTTTGTTTCTGTTCCTTTGTTCCTTCCTATACTAATTTTTAATATTGGAGTTTACATGCATAATATCTGTGTTGGTTCTACTTGGCATTTTACTCAATTTTGAATGGGACCTGCCACCAGAAGAATAATGTGAAAGGGGGGATAAATAATAATAATTATATCAATAGCTAGTGTTTGCCACATGCCAGGTACCACTCCAAATGCAGAGTCTTTTAATACTCATTTTATATCTCTTATAAAGTAGATTCTATTATTACATCTACTTAGCAGATGAAGAAACTGAATTGGAATGTTTGGGTAACTTACCCAAGGGCACATGGTTGGTAAGTGGCAGAGCTGGGCTTGGAATGTAGGGAATCTGTGCGTTCCAGCATCCCAGGCAAACATCTGCCTCACTACCCTGTACTCACAGGAGCACCACTGAGCCATCCTGCTGTGTGCCGTCATGCTGTCGTCGTTGTCTCCCCTCCCCATGCACATCCCTTCTAGTCACCTTCTGAAGCAGGTCCATAGCTGCTTCCTCAGCTCCCCTCCCTGCTACTCTAGGGTATTGGGTCGGGTATCTCTTGTTGCTTTCCCTGCTTCACCAGCACCTGGCACACTCCTTCATTTTATCACTTTAACCAAAAGGTAGTTGTGTGTGTTTTTTAAGATGATGAAATCTGTATCCTCTGGCTCTCAGCATGTTCCTATGCTTCAGTTTATATCTCATAGTCACATTTCTTATTTGTGCTTTGGGGCTGTAGTCATTTCCCTTGTTTAATGATTTTCTTCTCTCTGCTTTTTCCTTTTCCTCATGTTGTTTTGGTGAGTTTTGAAGGAGGGTAGTTGAGTTTAAAATGGTTTACTTCACCGACATTCACCAGCAATGCTCTGGTTGGTTTCTACAGGGTCGGTCCACTTCCTCCTGAAGGGAGTCAGCTGTCTGTCCAGCCATCCATCCCATCTATCCATCCACCCAGCTATCATCTATTTATCCCTCCACTCATTCCATAAGTAACTGCTGAGCACCTGCTGCACATCAGACACTGTCCTCAGCACTGGGAGACCTCAGACAGATATGGTCCCTGCTGTACTGGAGCTGAGATTCCAGTGGGGGATAGAGGCAAGCACACAGGCAGAGAAGGACACAACATGGAGTAACAATGATTGAAATAAAGCCTTGTGATGTAAGCAAATAACTGTTCTCAACTAAGTGGTCAGGAAGAGTTTATCTGAGGAAAAGTCCTGGCAGCTTTGACCTGATTGACAGGTGCCAGACTGGGGAGGCACTGGGTAAAAGAGGTAGCATCCAAGGAAAAGGCCACAAGGCTGGCACTAGTGTGGCCTGGTCACATTCAAGGTATGTTAGTCAGCTTTCCCATTGCTGCTACAGCCACAATTTAAAGGAGGAGAAGGTTATTTGGCTCATGGCTTCAGAGGATTCAGTCCATGATCAGAACTATCACAGTAGAGGAGTGTGGCAGAGGAAAACTGTTTACTTCATAGGGGCAGGGCAGCAGATCGTGGGACCAGTGCCCAAGAGGAAAGGGCCAAGGACTAGATATAGACCCCCAAGGCCACATGACCCACCTAGAAATACTCAGAAGTATGCTTTTCTAATCCCATCAGTAGCTCTCAAGCTAATCAACTTTATAGTCCAGCTGAACTGTCACACTAGGGAAAGGCCACAGCTCAGGTGGCTGGAGGAGCAAGGAGGGAAAAGGGTGAAGATCCAGCTGGGGAAGCCAGAAGGAGCTTAAGTAGGAGGGGAGGTAGTATGTAGTTCTGAGCAGGATGGAGTCCACAGGAGGGCAGCATGGCTTGATGTATGTTTTAAAAGACCTTTTTGGCTCCTTAAAGCAGAGTATAGCACAGTGGCACAAGGTGGAAGCCAGCAGCCCACTTAGGAAAGAAGCTGAGGTTGGTTGAGAGGGAGGCAACAAGGAGTGGGTGGTAGGATGGACAGACTTTGCAGAAGGGCCGAGTGAGGCTGGTGGGCCAGGAAAAAGCCCCTTGTTCACAGTGAACCATGAGCTGTGCTTTGTACAATAGCTTGAATACTGCAGTAATTTCCTGTGCAACTGGGGCCCTATGGTGCTGGACACAGTGGCCAGTACGGTGGGCATGCAGTGTGGTGTGCCGGGGCATTGTTCCCAGCTGGCAGGTTATATGTTTGACAGCAAAGGAATTGCTAGCCTGGTTGCACTTTCCCAAAAACCTTCACTTGACTCCTCCTCAACTTCCCATTGCCACAAGCAGAGACCCCACTACCCTGCATTCACATCTAGCATCTGCACTTTGGATATTTAATGCATAGGGAAGAAAAGGAAAGTTGACAGATTCCAAAAGGCCTCATTTTGTCACTGATTTCTAGCTCCAATTGCAATATCTTGCTGGAGGGAGAAGGGAAATAAAGATCAAAACAACTGTGGGGCATTCTCAGCAGTGTATCTGTACGGCATGACCCTTCTTCTGCTGAGGCTGAGCAGGAGTTGGCGCTTCCTGGGAAATTTAGAAGCGAATGTGTACCCAAAAGCTGCAGGGCTTGTGTATGTTACACCTCTTCATAGTAACTAACTTTTAAAACAGGACGTTCTAGAGCAGCCCACTCCTGTCTTCTGACCCGTAGATTCACCTGCTTTGGGCATTTGTGTGAAGCAAAAGGAAAGATCTGGGCTCTGGGAAGCTCGCCCTAGGACTTGGTATCGGGGGACAATTATCTCTTTCTTTTTGAGAACTCAGCTGAGTCAAGTACACATTTTGCAAAGAAAGATTTCTTCTTCCTTACTCTTCAGTAGTAATCTAATTCACAGTAAATTGTTCTTGTGTGATGTGGCCATCAGTTTTGGGAAGGCCATAATCATAAGACATGCACTGTGACATGTCGAGCGTTTTCCCAGACCTTGTAAATTATTTTCTTCTTCAAACTTTGTCCTATTTTTACAGACGAGAAAACTGAGCCTCAGGTGAGGTGTACAAAAGAAGTCACAGGGCTCCTATGTGACCAAACAAGGGTGTGTGTCAGGGTCCGTGTGGCCCCTGGGCTGTTCTCCCGCCCCTGCTCCCCGGGCAGCAGTGGTGGCCTGTGATCTGTCAGTGTGAGACAGAGGCCCGCCCTCTCTTCTTGAAGCCCTCCTTGTAATTTAACAAATAGAAGGCCCTGCTCAGATTGTCAACAGCTGGTTTGTGGATGATTTTTAAACAGCATAGCAATTTATTTCCCAAGTAAAGTTTAGAGGGATTAAGTAGTTTATCCTAAATCCCCTAGTTAATAGAGTCTTAAATCTTGGAAGATTAAAACCAATCCTTACTAACACTTCAAGCATGTGGGTTGGATCGCTCCATGACAACTCATTGAGAATAGTCTGTACTTTGTGAGCTGTTTGGAAGAATCGTTGTTTTAAGATTATGACCATATTGATGATTTTGCTGAAGTGTAGAATCTAAACAATTGATCTCATAGAAGTAGAGAGTAGAATAGTGCTTACCAGAGGCCAGGGGGTGGAGAGGGATTGTGCGCAGTTAGATAAAGCAACAGGTTCTGGTATCCTGGTGCACAGCAGGGTAAAAGTGCATTGTATACTTGAAAATAGCTAAAAGAATTGATACTGTTTCTCCACAAAGAAATGGTAAATGTCTGAGGTGATAAATATGCTGATTACCCCAACATCATTATAACATTATAAATGTTTTGAACACCACATTGTACAGTTATTGTGTGTCAATTAAAAATAAAACATAAAATTATAATATGGTACAGAATGTAAAAGAGAAGAAATTTTGTTTTACTAATTATGTCCATCCTGGGCCTTTCTGCCCTAAAAAATAACATGCTTTTTAAATTTGTTTGTTTGTTTGTTTATTTGTTTGAGACTGGGTCTCGCCATGTAGTTCAGGCTGGCCTTGAACTTGTGGCGATCCTCCTGCTTTAGTCTCCCTATTGCTGGGATGACAGGTGCTTTTATTTTGTTCATCTGCTTTTAGTAGCTGCTCATATTTATGCATATATTTTATATAAATATAATCTAGGCAAAGACGCAATGGTATTTCCTGACAGCGACTTCATTTATCAGGGTGGCATTTTTCAGTGCTGCTGTATTTTGTTCCTAATGTTCGTTATATTGATGAACTAGGGTTTTTCTTAGCCTGTAGTTCATTTTTAAGTTTCGTTTTCACCCTCCATCTCTGCCCGCCACCCTCCCTGGCCTATGATTTAACACCATCCTGGTTATGTTAACGAGAGCCATCTGAAACTGACCCCAGATAAAATGGGACTAAAGCCATGAAACAGGGGTTTGGACTTTTTAAATAAAGACACATTAGGAGAATGGAGTGCCTTTCTTCCTTTCAAAACATGGAGCACCCTCTCTTTTGTACCACTGTGCGTTTTTCCAAGCAGTAAGATGTGACTGCTGAGCACGCCTTCTGCTGCTGTTCACATCAGATGCTCAGCTGCCACCCTGCTCTGGCAACAGAGCTGCTCTAACTGCGTCCCTGTTAATGGAAAAAGCGGTTTACTCTGGTTGCCTAGACTGCATCTCCTCAGTGTGCTTTGTGTATTAGGTCTGGGCTGACAGCACTTAAAAATAAATCAGCCAGGTAAAAGCAAACATTAACCCTTGCTCCAGAGCTCGCTCTTATTTTTTTTTAAGTCAATGAACTAGAGCAGAAGCAATATAATGTGCTAAATCTAAATCTCCTAATGAATTGTATGTCTTACGCATATATTTTCTGAACAAGTGAGTGGACAGTGTATTGAAGTCTAGCACATCATGGAGAATCAGGGTTTCTCCAAAGCTTATCTTCAGCTGGCTGACAGACTGAAGCTCTTCTGCTGGTTCCTGTGGCTTTCCCTTGCCTTGAGGGTCCCTAGTGGGTGTCATCTAATGGTGTTGTCTTCAGCACGCAAGAAGTTGCCAGTTACCTAAGCACTGTACAAGGGATCCAGGAAGATAAAAGACCTAGGGGGCTGGTGTCTGTCTTTGGGGGGTGCAATCTCATGGGGAGGAGGAAAGTTTGAAGGGTAACAATTCACATAGTACAAGAGCCCCATGGGACAGGTGAAAATTTAGGGAAGCGAAGCCTCCCAGTGAATGGAGAGGCAGGAGGAGTTTCACGAAATGCATAGGTTGAGGTAGGCATTCACGTTTGGGTTCACTGACTCGTTCAACAGCAATTTATTGAGCTGAGAAGGCAGTAAGGTACGAGTGCCTGCTTTCCTAAAACTTGCATTCTAGTCTTGGGGGAGGCAGACAGTGAATGAAATCACTTTAGGGAGTAACCCAGTGATGTGAACATATGGCACACGCGCTACAGCCAGCTGTTTGTTAGCAGTGAAAGCTCTAAAAGGTTCGGCATCACTGAAGTAGCCAAAGCAGCTAATACATCAGCAGAAAGTTTTCCAGGCCTAAGGAACAGCAAGTATAGAGACCCTGGGGCAGCAGGAGCCAGAGTCTGGGCATTAGAGAGAAGGCTCTATCCTCCCAGGTCTGCTCCAGCGTCTCCTCACCAAAGGCCTTTCAGCCCCCATGCTCACTCTTTATTTTTCGCATTGGCATTTATGACTTTGTATTTTATATTAATTTGTTTCTTTTTGTTTGCTATCCTCAACTAGAATATAAACTCCACAAGATTTGGGACTTTGATTTGTTTATTGCTGTATCCCTGATTGCCAAAACCACACTACACACACAGTAAATGCTTAATAAATCCTTGCATGGCTGCATGAATCATCCATGTGTTTGAGCATAGAAAGAAGGAAGGGAAGGATACGAGTTTCTGAGGAGGGTCATAACAGAGAGGAGGGTAGGCCATGTCCTTAGGAGGGACTGGGCAGAGTCTCCACGGGATGATGGAAAGACCAGATCCTCAGGGGCAGAAGGTGTCATCAGTGGAAGGCAGGGAGAACATTAGCCCTCACTGCACCTCATATATCAATCCACCTTTCCTTCTGTTGGTCTTCCTTCATTTGTTGAGGACTTACGATGCTATGAGGCCCACTAGCACTGATGTGGGAGATTAAAGCATGACAGGCTGAGTGAGAAACAGGATGTAACCTGAGCTCGAAAAGAGGCTGAACAACAGGATGTGACCTGTCAGTCATGGCTGGGATTCGTGGGCAATGCAACTTCCAAAAGACCAGATCTGAGAGGGTATAAAAGACGCTGCCCTCTGACTTGACCACCACTCTGATCTGCCTGTTCTGCTGTCTTCCTGTCTCTGCAGTGGCCCTTCCTGCATGCAGAACATATCTCTTCTCGCTCTCATTTTCTTCACTCTTTCCTTTTCTTCTTTTATTTCAATATAAAAGCTTCATTTTCCTGTTCATTGGATGTCCTGGGTACTCTTTTGGTGGGACAAAAAGAGCCTGGAACCTGCAGGTACCACACCATCTGGCAGTAGCACCAGAGATACAAAAGAGGAATAAGATACAATGTGGTATTTAATTTTGGAAGGAATAGCAGTTCATCTTCAAGATTTGAAAGCAGAAAGCTGGGGGTGTAGCTCAGTGGAAAAGCACTTACCTAGCATGCAAGAGACCCTGGATTCCATCCCCACCACCGCACGCGCACACGCACGCACACACGCACGCACGCACACACGCACGCATGCACGCACACACGATTTGAAAGGCAAGAATCAAATTACATAAAAACGTAGAGCACTGAATTATTTAGACACAAACATTTATGTATGTTCCTAGCTTTTCTTTGTTGCTTATAGCATTAACATTGACTTCTGGTAATTTGCTTAAAGATTAGAGTTCTGGGAATTCATGTTTGAATCACTAATGAAGATTGATGTGTATATATTTCTATAACTGACACAGTTAAATAATTGTTATAAAGGATTAATGTAGTGATTGATAAATAAGCACCATGTAAACATACAGAAGTTGATTCACAACCATTTAATGAAAAGACTATATGAAGATCAGAAATCCTCATGCTTATCCTGGGAAGAATGTGTTTTTGCATGTGTCTGCCTCTTTGCACTTGTCAAAAAGACAGAGTATCACATTTTCTCGTTTCTTTCCCCTCAGGAATAATTCCAGCTAATGGGAGGATGGATGTGACTGTAAAGTTCACACCTTTTCAGTATGGTACTGCGCAAATGAAAATGCAGTTATGGATTTCTGAGTTCAACTCTCAGCCGTACGAATGTGTCTTCACTGGAACGTGCTATCCCAACCTGGCCTTACCGTATGGCTTCTTTGGAATTTTCTTGTTTATTCTTAAGTTGTTCAAAAATCCAAGTCTCCCTTCCATTCTGCCACTCTTTCTTATAACAGAATAACATCCAAAACTTATTTTAACTGATTAGTCTACATAAGTTGTGCTTTAAAATATGACACCAGTGCATAGAATGCCCTGTGCCAGTAGGAGAGTTGCTTCTGCCAAGAGGGGAAGAAATGACTGAGAAAGGGGACTTGGCAGCTGGGGATATTGGTCAGTGGTAGAGCGCTTGCCTACCATGCACAAGGCCCTGGGTTTGATTAAAGGGGGAGTAGTTTTACATTTTTGAGGCATACCTTCTTCCACTGATTAGTGCTGGTGTGCTGTGTGAGTTTTTAGCCATATGAATGCAGTCTTGCCAATTAAATCATACAAGGCCAGAATCGCTCAACTATTTTTTGACTTTCCATATAATATTATAATGAATTGAATGGCTTCATTGTGCTGCGTCTGTTGCAGAGTCTCATGGGAAAAGGTCTACTCCCTGCAGATGCCCAAGTAAGTCAGGTACAGCAAGTGATATCCCCCAAGGCCAAACAAGGGGGTTATTGAAAGAGTGAAGATGGGCAATGGGATTACGTCTTACTTCATAACAAATCCTTAACTTTTGTTTCCATTTGAATATGAGTTTGTATTTTTACATCCCAGAATTTCTGGCTAATATTATTTTTTTTCTGGTATTAATGATTTTTATAAAATAAACATAAAGCGAAAGTAGCAACAATATAAATACTAATCTTGAAAGATCCCGACAGTATTTTGAAAATGGTAAATATTTTGCTTTTCCCTTCATACGTGGATGCACATCACATATTAACATCATTGAGCATATTAAAAGTGGAGAAACAACCTCGCCCTTAAAAGTGAACTAAAGCCATGGCTTTTGTTGTATTTATATCGAGATTTTCTTCCTAAACTTCAAAACCACCTAAGTTGATTATCTGATATTAGTGTGGGCTGTTGAACTCAAATCCATCAAGTAATCATTGTGGAAGTAAAATCACTCAGGCAATAAGTAAATCAATAGAATTGATACAAACAAAAAACAGTGCTAATTTTTCTAGTGTCAGATCACTAGGCAAACAAGATGACACGTGCCATCTTGTGTTACATGTTGCCATACTCAAGGGAATTTTTCAAAGACATCACTCAAATGGGGTTGTATTTTTCTGTCCACCCATAGATATGTCCTTTTTTTTTTTTTTACTTTTTATTTATGGGTGCTGAGGACGGAAGCCAGGGCCTTATGAATGCTAAACACTTACCCTACTGCTGAGCCACACGCCCATCCCAGATGTGTTCTTAAATACATGAGAGAATGATATGGTAGAAACACCATCCCAAATGTAGGCATACCCTTTTTCTAAGCTGTGATGTTTCGTTTTCCAGCTAGGGTTTAATATCTTGACAAGTTCAAGGAGTGGATCTCAACACTTCATGTCTCCCCAAACTCCAGACAGTACTGTAATATACGTTTCACCATGAAGGGAAAATAATTATACTGGCTGTAGTGTTCTCTGAAATTTTCATAGACTGCTTTCTTTGTTTCAGTATGGGGTGTGTGACAGACTTACACAAGTCCTAACTTTGGCACAACCGAATTCCACATGTAACTCTTTCATTTGCTGTGTTTTTAGATATTTTTATTTCCTTCCTCAACACTAGCAGTTAAAGGTCTTTAGGAGGCTGATTTTTGACATCCCCCAAAAGGTTTTGTTGTTCTCCGGTATTTACAGCAGAGGTGCTGCTGAAGCTCTGCCGAAATGTGGATGCTGCGAACCACACTCACCCTTAGCTAAGCCCTCCTCCCTGTGCAGTGTAGCGTGTCAGTCAATGTGTGTCTCACCGAGGGGCACATCCTCCCGTGCCGAGGACCTCGAGGATGCTCTCACAGAGGTGGCCGTTAAATGTGAGACGGTTAGCACATGTTCCGTGTAGTGTAACCAGGCCTGTCTAGTGGGTGCATAGCAAGTGCACAGTGACTGTCACAATAAATATATGTTAGTAGTACATGGTCTTCTTACTTCTATGATATTACAAGAGTTTGTCTGGGAAAACAAGCACACATACATCCTTGTTTAAAGAATTCTTCGTAGTGTAACATCCCCTGTAGGTTATTGGCTGCATCACCTCTGCCTGTGTCCAAAGGCAGTTTTCAGTTACAGGAAAAGACCCCGCTTATTGGCTTGAATCTCTATTTTGAAAGATCTTGCTACCAGCGGTGAGCACAGTCATTCTTTTACCAGAATGATAAATTAAAATAAGATTTTTAATAATTTACCTGTTGAAAACCAATAGCCTAGAAATGAATTATGCTAGAGAAGAAGAGCATTTTTCAGCAAGTCATGTTTTCTACTTGTTGTATTCTTTAAGAATGCAATGAAAAACAACCATCGGGGTTATATCAGTGTGTATGAGTATACACTAATGTGCTGATGCTGCATCTCTTTTAACCGACTGCTATTTTGACATACAGACTTATTTTCAGTTTAGATATAATAAAGGGCTGCAAGTTGTGGAATTGTCAAAAAGAACATACAAAGAGGAACTTTGAGTTATTGGCTCTTGTACACTAATTTAGTATCTGTTTTAAACTATAGATTAGAAGAATTTGAAAGATTAAATATGCTTTCTAAGAAAGTAAATGTTCCTCCAGAAAAAACAATGAGACATATAAGTTTTCGCCGACTCCCAGCAAAGAGAGCACCTCCGAAGATGAAGGTAAAGTGGGTACAGTCATTAGTGTGATGGGGGACGCAATGCTGCGCCAGAGGACTGACTCTCCTTCTGATTGGGTCCCTCAGGAAATTGAGTACCAGAATCTGAGATTTCCGGTGGATTTATCAAATCCATTTGCTGTGGCAACTGTGTTAAACCAAGAACCAGGAAAAATGAAGATTAAAGAATTAAGAGAAG
>PVJO010025209.1:0-23116 GCA_004026905.1 Hystrix cristata | reverse complement strand
CTGAGTGTCCCTTCTCCGTCAATCCCTGTCTGCCTCTGCCCACAGGCGACTTCTCTCCGTGTGCTTTTGCTTATTTCTCTAAGCAAGGGTCTCAATTCTCCTCCAGCCCCAGCCTCAGGCGGGCTCTGTGCTCCTGCGCAGCACGTATTGGGCTTTTTGAGCACTCTTACCTCCCCTTTGTGACAAACCTTTGTCTCCTCCTCAACCCAGGGTCTGGAGTACACGCACAGGTCCTCTACTTGCAAGGACAACTCTGCCTTGAATGAGTTTCCTGCTTCTCTTTAAGCAGTCGTAGCCCTCTGTTTGTAGCAATGTAGGATCCTGGGTACAAGCAAGTTCTCCGTCCCTTATCTGGGAGCAGGGATGGAAGTAGACACATGGTGGGATTTCCTGTGCCTCCCTCAGCGGCAGATACACCTTACTCCTGTGGAAGGAAGCGTGGCCACGTCTGGGGAGTGAGCCGGTTCTGTGTGCCGTCAGAATAGACTGATTCCTACCTGAGAAGACCTGGGGCTGGGGAACCCAGACTCTGTGACTCCCGCTCCGCTTGCACACCTTAGCGGGCCCCGTGCACCAGTGCCCCCAAGAAGGGCTCGATCCAGTTCCTGCCTGCCCACATCTTAGGAGTATCTGGAGGAGGCCTGTGCAGAATCCCACAGGTGGGCGTGGAATTTTTTTGTGCGTGTGATTTCGAAAGACTACACTTTCACACTAGCCACCATCGTACTTCAAAAGTGGCTTGAATTCCAGCTGTTTTGTTCTTAGTCATTCCTACAGCTGCTTTCTTTCCTCGCTTGCTCTTTTAAAGATGAAATGTTTGGGTGCGCCGTATTTCCTATGAGACACCCTCTCACACTTCGGAATTTCGCTCACCCAATTGTCTTGCGACTTCAGCTCACTGATGAGCTTGGGAATCATTAATCTGTAGATGATCTGCCTTTTCCTCAGGCAGCATAGATTATTTATGGGGACAGATCATCAGCTTCACTTGGAGGATAGTGACATTCTTTTGCACCTTCCATCCATTCTAACTGGAAACAGAACTTGCTTGTTGATTTTTTAAAAATTTTAATTTTTATTAGAGCATGCTTGCACTACGTAATGATTATATTCATTGTGGGAGTTACACACGTACGTAACAGTTTTCATTACTTTTTCATCCCCTTCCCATCCCTCCCGCCATCTCTTGGCCCCCTTCCCTTTTGCAAAAGATTTAGCTCATTGCTTCCAATTATCCATCCTTTACTTTTCTCATTCATTTCTTTAAACTTTGAGTTTCTTTTATAAGAGAAACCGTGTGACATTTAGGCTTGTGCATCTGATTTATTTTGGCAAATATTCAAATTAATATATGCACGCCTAGAGGATTGATGTCTCAAACCCAACATATCCATAACGATTTGCCCAGCTACGTCCTTTTCCACCCTACGCCTCTCTCTGTAAGTGATACCTCTGTCCAATCACTTGGTAAAGCCAGAAACTCAAGGTTGTCCTGATTCTGCCCTCCATCCCACACATCCAACCCCACAGTATCACTATAACATTGATTCTATTTCCAAAATAAGTATAAAATCCATCCATCCATCCATTTCTCTTACTGCTGTCAATAGTATGGTCAGGCTGCCACCATCTGATGCCTGGACTTCTAAGTCAACCAGCAAACTGGTTTTACGGCTTATTTGCTCTTGGCTCCCCCAGTCTACATCATCCATCCATCAGCCAAGGTCCAAAACATAAATGTAATCACATTTTAAAAATATTGGTCAAACACAAGCGTGTCAAATCCCTGCTCATAATCATTCAGCGTCTTCCTGTTGCCCTTCAAATGAACCCCAGCGCCTCACCATGACCTGCAGGCCCTCAGTGATCCAGTTGCTTTTTCCACACTTTCAGCCGGGGCCACTTTCTTCCCCACTTTCTATCTGGTATGGCAGCATCCTTCTGTTTCTTGACTACACTGTGTTCTCTTGCCACAAGCCCAGCATTTTTCTGGAAATTCTTCCTAGAACCTTGTCGTGCTGGCTGCTTCTCATTCCTCATGTCTCAGCTGGAATGTTACCTCTTCTGATTCTTCTTCTCTGATCTGTACATCCTACCCAAAGCTTCTCCTTCATCTCCTTAAGTCCTCTTATTTTATTTCTCGGCATCCTGTTTGTTTCCTTCAGGGAATTCTTTAAGTAAATAGCTCTTTGTTTGGGTTTTATGTGTCTCCTCCCTACTAAGTGTGAGGTTCATTTGTTACCATTCCTCAGTGCCCAGCACCATGACTGGAACAGAGTCGTGCTTCATCAATCTGTGGGACACGTACGTGGCTCTTCCTCTTCCGCACTCAGTCCTGACGGAAGGCAGCAGACTTTAACCCTCAATCGGGACAGCAGCAATTTGACTGCGGGAGCTGGTCTTCACCCTGTGGGAAGTGATGTCGTGGGTGGGCTCTCTAAGGCTTCGAGGGAAGAAAGTGTGAAAAGGAGCGGGAAGAACAGTCTCAGAACAAGAAACTTGCGTGGAAAAGACAGGAGGCTGGACCACGACGGTTTGTTGCTCCTGCCTAGCGCACTCCCACCCCCGCTCCTGGTGCTTGTGGTCTTGGGGCTTCGCAGGCTGTTGTCTTCCTCGACAGGTTTCCTAAACGCTCACACATCTGGAGAGCAAAGGGGCCTCGTCTCTGTCTTGAGCTCAGGGAGCCCCCAGTGGCCTCAGCTCTGTTGCAGTCTCCCTGTGGGGCGCCGTGGAGGCCCCTAAGGTACCCTTGTACACCCTGACATTTGAATCTGCTAGAAGACTCCAGAAATTAAACAAACACACACACACACACACACACACACACACACACACACACACGCCCGATGTGTTAGAATACAAAACAATATTTGGAAATTTTCTCAATGTCTAGCATTAAAAAAAGAATCAATATAAACCCTGGAATGAAGTCTAAATTATTTGGCTTGCTAATTTTGCTCAAAATGAGAGAAAAATGCTTTTCACTATGGTTTACAAAAATGCCTTAAAATAAAATCTGAACTTATAAGGCATACATCATGAGGTAGGTAGTTTGCGAGATAATTTATAACAAGATACCATAAATTCCTACCCCATTAACTGCACTTAAAATACTTTCTATTTTATTTGTACAGTATGTTACAGGAACCCCCGTTGAGTAGGGAGACACTCTCAACGTCCATGTGACTGTGGAATTGGAACGATTGTAGACATGTCCTGGAACTCTGAAATTTTAAAAGGATAAAATATTATTCCAAGAAGAATTCTAGACTCAAAATGATCTTTATTTCTTTCTACTTGCTGATTTTTTGTGATATATATGCATTATTGTTTCATCACTTTCAAAATTGACTTACGGTTTTCATAGTGAACATGGAGTTATTTCTGGGAACAGATTATTGAATGAAAGTTCTCTGTTTACTGCAACAGTGTGTTCTTCTGAATTTCTTTTAGCCCTTATTGAAAAAATGTGCCTTTGTTACAGTGAAATGTGGTTTGTTTGAGGTAAAGGAGAAGGAGGCCGGATGTCTGTCTTTGCTTGGTTTCCTGGCCACTGCACCTCATTTGGAAAGAGTCTGCTTCAAGTAGTTCAGTCTATTCCTGGGGAGCCTCTAGTTCTTCATATTGTATTTCTTCCTTCCTTTTCTTTTTAGTCACAGAATTTGACATAGGGAGACCTTGAAGACAATGGCTTCTGCTAGCAGTAGTGCCTTCCCTGTTGCAGCAGCTACAGGGCCACTTATAATCAGTCATTCAGGGACAGATACTTGTTAAATACCCACCTTGTCACGCGGTGGGATCCTCACTAGACGTTCGAGGATGAAAAAAGCACGTTCCTAACAAGTGTCCCATTTAGATGGCAGACACATGGTTTTAATATACGTGCTTCTCATTCTAGCAGGAAATAGATGATTCGACCAGTTGCCTCTTGTGTGGCCTAGAAGATCTTTAAAGTAACAAGACTGATTTCTGAGCATCTACAAATTAATTAGTGAGACTCCTAGAGATATTTTAGAGCAGAAAAATGAGGAGTCTGTTTGGTTATCCCACTCGAGAGCTTTTAAGTCTATCTGAAGGGGGCTAAATGGACTAATACAAATAAAGCCCCAGCACCTACTAGGTGGAGTGAGATGGAGGAGTGTTAAGTGAAAATGAAGAGTAAGTTTAAGTATAGACACTGGACGCTCCCATTTTTATCAAGTCTGTTTTCCAAATGAGGAGACTGAAGCTCAGAAATGACTCATCTGAGGTCACACAGCCCGAATGTGCCAAAGTTGAGATGTGAATTCTGGTCTTACCCATCATACTACATATAAAAGTATGGCCCCAGGCCCCAGATGAGGGGAAGATAAGGGCTTTCAGTGAAAATAAAAGGAAGGTAGCATATCAACATTTTAACAGATATGTCCATCACCTATCAATTGTAAGCATGATTGCACAATCTTGTAAAAGTTTTTATATTGTCTAATTCAGCCCTTCTGATCCAGTGCTCTTTTATTTTGGGTCTACCTTCTATTCAATATGATGTCACTGGGGCTGGGGATTTAGCTCAGTTCTTGTCTTTGCAAGCGCAAAGCCCTGAGTTTGATTCCCAGCACCAAAAAAAAAAAGAAAAAAGATGTCACTAAAAGCATCGTGGCATATAGTGACCTGGTGAGGTTAGACAAACAGCTCCTCACTGAGCACACACGTGAACAGGTACACTTGCATACCCTCAGGCACTGATCGGAACATAAAGACGGTATGCAATAGTTAATTTAAGCAACTAATATTTACGTGTCGTGTTGTTAGTAAGCTGCTCCTGAATGCTGCAGTATGACTAGGGCAATGTAAATGAACTTTACCTCATACTGCAGTATAGTAATGTGCTCACAAATGTTGAGCAGCCTGCTGTGAGGAGGAAAGGCACCCCGACACCCCGACTGCAGCATTTGCTGATGTCTGTGGTGGAAAACCCCCCGCACGGCCGGTTTTAAGTTACCAGTGTGGGTCGCAAAGGCAGGATCGGGAAGAGAGGTGCATCGCTGACTCACAAGATGGGGCGAGCTGGCTCGAGTGTTCTCCTGACCCTGGAGTACGCTTCTCAGGGGTGCAGCCCCTCTGCACCTGCGGGTGGGCCCACGCAAGCCATTGGACGTTCCTGGGACGGCAGGATGATGACATTTGGAAGCCCTGAGCGCTGCACACGCTGCTTGGCCCCAGACACAACTGGGAGCAAGTATGCCAAAATCCCGATTTTCACTAAGATAACCACTTGCTGCTTCTAAAAAATCACAAAATATCAAATTTATTAATTCTTTGTTCTTTTGTTGTCCCTAATTAGTGTGCCTATTAAATAATCCCTGTCTACCCCTCAATTATTTCATCTGTAATGATAGGTTGGTCTATTACATTTCTATCTTATCTAGAATTTTGATTTCGTAACTATTTTCATCCCTTTTTTTGGTTGGCTGTGTGTTTCCCTATTTCTGATAGCTTTACTGAAGTATGGTCAACAAAGCCACAAACCAAAACGTCAAAATGTACAGTCTGAGAGTTTCTGACATACTTCTGGACCCTTGGTCTGTGCGTAATCCAGGTGTGAACATATCCCTGGTCCCCGCAAATTTCTCTGTGTTCTTTGGTCTGCTTTCCTTCCAGTCTTGCCAGCCACCAGGCAACTTTTGGGTTCTCTTCTCCTCCTATAGATTAGGTTGCATTTTTCAGAATTTTATATGCATAGAACCGTAGAGTATGTATGTTTTTACTTCTTTCGTGCAGTATGATTATTTTGGGATACAGCTAGGTTGGTGCACTTGTCAGTAGTTCATACCTCTTTGTTGCCGAGCAGTATTCCATTGTGTAGCTATACCACAGTCTCTTCATCCATTCGTCTGTTGATAGGCATTTGGATTGTTTCCAATTTGGGGCTATTATGGGGAAAACTGCTGTGAACATTGATGTATAAACACTTACTTGTATAGACATATGAGTTCATTTTTCTTGGATAAATACCTAGGAGTGGAATGGCTGGATCATATGGTAATTTTATGTTTAATTTTGCAAGAAACTGCCAAGCTATTTTCCAAATAGGTGGATTCGTTTTACTGTCTCACTGGTAGTATGTGACAATTCAAATCCTCCGTATCCTCCTCACCATTTTCTATGGTCAATATTTTGTTTAAAAATTGTTTTGTTACATGCTTATAGTCCATTACGGTTATATTCAACATGGGGAGTTGATACATGTACATGACGTTTCTCAATTTTTTTTTAAGCCCCCTTCCTTCCCCTCCCAGTACCTCTTGAATCCCTTCATATCCATATTTAATACATGTTTGTAGTACCTGAAAGGGACACTCCTTGTAGGGACTTGGTGCATGTACACAGCACTTCACAGTCCCCTCCCTGCTTTTTTAAAAATTTATCTCCCTTCCCTTCCCTCTTTTCCCCTTCCCTCCATCTTTAGGTTCCTTTATCATATGCCAAAGATTATTGTTAACCATTCTAATGAACATGTACAGTACTGGTAGTTCATTGTGTTTTATATTTTCATTTCTCTAATAATGATTGATGGTGTTGAAAAACTTTTAATGTGCTTATGTGTAATCTGCATATCTTCTTTGGTGAGGTATCTGTCCAAATCTTTGGTTTGTTTTCATTATTTAATTTTGAGAATTATAAAGCATATTCTGGTTAAAAATTATTTTTTGAATATATAATTTGGAAAGTATTTTTCTCACTTGGTGACTTATATTTTCATTCTATTAATGTTTGCTATTTTCTTACAGAGAGAGAATGTTTTAATACACGTGAAGTATTTTACAAACTTTAAACTCAAAGAGGAGCATAAATGGATCTGGGAACAGAAAAGTATTAGCATGGTTTGGCACTAAATGATTTTTTTGAAGAAAAAATTTTTGCTTAGCATTTATTGAGTGACTTTATATATGAAGCCTTATAGTATAAGTAAGCCTTGTGTTAAGTAATGTTTAAATTTGAATTCTGGGCTTCAGTCAAACATTTTAGTATAGCTTCCAGCTTGGAGGCTCATGGTTTTCCACAGTATTATCCTTGATTTTCAAATAGTCTCAGCTAAAAACAGTCATGCTTGTATTTACACATCATCATCTATATTAATTTACTTCTATATATGTCTGTAGAACTTGGCAAAAAGAACCCAACTTGCATTCACATCCAACTTCTGTGTTTAGTCAAGCATAACCATTGGGAAGACTGTTGTGAACTCAGAAGTAAACCAAACGATAATATGGAAACACCTGTCATGGAGCCCACACACTTTACTCCACAGAAGAAAAATAAGTCTGCCCTCGGGCATGTACCTAGACAATTATTTATAAAGCAAGATGTATTATAAGCAGTGAGGCCACACCGGCAGTGTGTGGAAGAACAGTTTAAAATGGTGGGAGGAGAGAGAGAAAACACAGACCCCCAAACTACCACGCACAGAAGTCTGGATTTTCTTTGGTAGCGCTGTAGAGGGCCTTGTAATACAGCATGAATTTCATAGAGGATGTTGAGTCATCAAGAAGTTTATAATAATGGAGCTAAGAAATAGTTGGAATACATTATAAATTCTAAAAGAGAATAAGGTTTTGAAGAATATATAATTAGCTCCTTGATAAGATCAAAGAATTTATGATAGGATCGGAGGCTATAAAAAGGGTAAGATTTGCGAAAGAAGGAAGTCAGAATGCCAAATGGAAGTTAAGGTAGAGAGTTTATCTTGAAAACGCTTCCAGTGAGAGAAAATGGCATAGGTATCGAGCGGATATTTTTTGTTATGACAATAATTGAAAAGGAAATTCCCAAGCAACCAGTTATGAAGCCTTTTAAGATTAAGATTTTCTGTGTAACCTTTGAAAGATCTGAGCTAGAAATGTGAGAACGGGTGGCCCTTTCTCCAGCGTGTGCTGACTCCCAGCGTGGTCCGCGGGTCAGGTTCGGAAGCCAGGCTTCTGGTCTGAAGGACAGCCAAGGTCCCCGCCTGGCCGGGTGTTGCTGACGGTTACATAGATGCAGGTGAAAGGCCTGGTATGGGCCTGGCCTGAAGTTTTAAACACTCAATAAATATCGAGTATGATTAGTACCATTTCTTCTAGGCAGAAATCTCGAAGAGAAGAACATTGGCAATATCGAGCAAGAACGTCAGCTATCAGATCCTACGGTTTGGCGCTGAGGACTGGAATGGGGTTTTACTTTGATCTGTTTCTGTTTCTGTTTCTCTGATTTTAATCAAACAGTCGAGGAAGCCCACAGAAATAACTGGCGGCTGTTGGCGGATGCGTTCCATCTCGGTCGAGGCTATTATTCTACCTCCTTGACGGAGGACGAGGTCACCGAGGCCACGGGCTCTTCCTGCGGCACTCAGGTCGAAGGCAGCACACCCTGGGTCATGTAGCTCATTATCTGTTCGCGACGCTTCCCTAATCCCTGGTGCCATTCGGGAACGGTTTCAAAGGCATTCCAGCCGCAGAATCGTGCCAGTGTGCTGGTTATCAATTATTTCCTTCATCCTTTAGCAGATCCTCAAACTGATTTTTTTGCCCTCTTGAGACACAACTCACAAAGCTGACCTTCACTGCTTTGGCATGCCCACCCCGGGCCCCAGGCACACAAAAGAGCAGTGCAGGGTTGGAGATGTATCGTTTTCCCACACAGGTCACTCTGGAGCCCAGACAGATAGAGAGGATCTGTCTTTAATGAGAGAAATGCACCATTACTTGGTCATAAATTCAACTTAATGGTAATTTTAGTAGGGCAGCTTGCCCGGGGTTTGTAGGAACACAAATCAAAAATCCCAAATTCCAGGCATATCCTCCTAGAAACTCTTTTGGCAACGCCATCCCATTTGCTTTTTACGGAAATCGATTCCCCCAGTCATGGTCCTAGCTGCTCAGGGTAGATTTGCGCAGTCTAGCTTCACTGTGGCAGCGGAGAGGGCAGCGGTGGGTGGCATGCTGCTCAGAGGGCTTCTCGCCAAGTGACTTCGGTCGTCCAGGAGCCACAAACAAGCTGACACAGATTCAGAAGACGCCCAGCAGAGGCAGTTGGTGGTGAGACTATTCAGATGACTAGAGTCTAAGGGAAGTTTTGGGTTTTCGAAATCCTCATGTCCTTGGCCGATTCTGCACTGTTGCGTACTGATCATTACACATCGCAGCATGGGTTCTTGATCCTTGTAGAGCTGATTTAGGTTGTGTTGGGCTAGCAGAGAGAGTGGAGAAGCGAGAGGCCCAACACTACCAGACCCCACTCCACGCTCTTAGGACTGGATTGGCGTGTACCGTCTGGTCCACGTTCTGCATCCCGTGCTCAATTCTGCCGTAACTAGCAGATCCTGTGGTGCTAAGTTATTCACCCTGTGTTGCCTTTGACTAACCCAGGTGCTCCTGGGTGGAGGGTGAGGTCATACCCACATTTGCTTCTTTAGCTTCTAACCTAGTGCCCGACATGTGGCAGACACACGGTTCATGTTTGTTGAACGAATAGGAAATACGAATGAATGATGTGATAGTTAATTGTGGTGTCAACTTGAATAAGAGATGACTAGTGAATTAGTGAGCAGAGTTCTGGGTGTGTCTGGATGAGGGACTTGCTGAAGATGGAAGGCCCACCCTGAGTGTGGGAGGCACCAACCAATAGGCTTGTAGCCTGGATGGAATAAAAAGGGAAAGAAGGAAGTCTTGTGTTTGCTTCTTTGGAGGAGCTCCAGTCTTTGCCACTGCCTTTGGACATCCATCTTCAGGCTTCCAACGCAGACACTTTGGCTTCCAGATATGGATCTGTATGGGACTTTCGGCTAGCTCCAGGCCTGCAACTTTGACTGGATCCTCTGCTCTCCAGCGCCCGGTTGGCCCTTTTGTACAACTGACTCTGCAGGTGGCCCCCGTAAGCCTGCCTACCTTGTAAATCCCATATAATGTACATATATATATATATCTATATATCTATATCTCTATCTATCTATCTATCTATCTATCTATCTATCTACAATTAAATCTGTTCCTCTCATGAAGCTTTAAGTCAGGGAACCGAGAAAATGGCCATTTCTTCCTATTTTCAGGATGATGCGCTCGGCCAGGTGAGACTGTGGAGAGAAAACACCTGAGAATAAGTGCATCCCACGGGCTGGGTAACTCGAGGTTGTTGAAGTTTTCGCCTCACTTGTTTGAACAGATATGTGCAGAAGCCATTCAGTCAGTGCCCAGTGCTGGCCCTGAAGAGCACTCAACGTGACCAGGAATCAAAGAGCCTACAATCTCTCACTCTTCTGTTCTAAGATCTAGTGCATACTGTTGGCCCAAATTGTTTTTTCCCAATAGGATAGCTCTACCCAGAATAATGACATGACTTTCTAGCTCTCTTTCTCTGATTCGCTTTTGTACGTGGGTCTGCCTAGCGAGCCTCCGCCCCTCAGGGATGGAGGGACGTGTCGTGTGTCTGGCATGTGGAGGGCTAGGATCGTAGCTGAAAGGGACCCTGCACGCCCGTGGGATGCCTGTCTGGACCCTTAGGGTTTCTGCTCGGTAGTGACAGAGACTCCAAGGCAGCGGCTCCAGCTTGTGTGGGCATCAGAATCACTTCCAGGGCTTTCTGGGGCTCCACTTCTGGAGTCTGTAAGTCCGGGTTAAGATTCCAGAAGTTGCATTTCTTTTTGTGTGTGGTGCTGGGGATTGAACCGAGGGCCTCATGGATGCTGAGCACGTCCTCTACCATGAGCCAGATGCCCGGCCTCCAGATGTTGCCTTTCTAAGTTCCCAAGTAGTGCAGATGGCCCGGGACCAGCTGGCCTAAGGTAGGCCTGCATATTTACCTGGCACCAGATCAGCGTCTCCCATTCTCACGAGCTACGCCACAGAGCTAGTGCACTTGGATGGTTGTGTTAGGATAACAGACGGGAGCAAAATAATTAGTTTGAGTTATTTGGTAGGTATTTCTCAGCGAACTGGGCAAATATTTTCTATGCCAGATATCTTCTTTTTGCTGTTTAGCCCACTCGCTTTTGTGCTGCCTTTCCTGGTATTCACTGGGAGTAAAAATAAAGACAGTAAAACACAAGCAACATGTAGACCTGTTGTTAACATGGGGACCCATGCACGTAAACTCTTCGCTCTTGTGTGGATATCTGTGTAAAATGATGAATTTTGAGTTTCCCTTCTTTCATCTGTTCTGACTAGAAAAATAAATTGTAGCTTTGGTCTAAAAGGGGAAATATCAGTCAGGTCGTTCTGTCTTCTAGTTAACTCCTGTAGTTCAGCCCAGCTATCTGGTTTTCAGATTAGACAGTTTTTATGAAGAGAAAAATATTTTTCCAAGAATCATTCTAAGTTTCTTTCCCCCGTCATGATGAAAGTCTTATCTAGAAAGCCTGTGCTCATTCGGGATTCTTCCCCACTCTTCGTCGATACCCATTCTTCCCTGACCCTACTCACCCTCAGACAGCCAGGGATTTAAAAATATGTTGGAAGAATTTAATGGTGTCTGCAGAGCAGAATTACATTCAGACACCAACAGAAAGATAGCACAGTCTGTCTAGCTCATTTGTGATTAGTTTCATGGCATTGTTTTAATTGCAGCATGGTTTAATCGCTGCCTGTGCACGGACTACACCACATAGTTAAAATAATTATGGGGATTTGCTAAGATAATGCTTTGAATTTATATAATGTTTCTTTCCAAATGGGCTTCACGTTTTTAAAAGGCAAGAGCAAAGAAGGACAACCGAGCAATATCAGCGTTCGTCATCGTCTGCACCTTGTCAAGGCTGGCTAGACATCACACATACACATGCACACACATTTTTTGCCACGCTGGGGATTGTGCCTAGGGCTTTGCACATGGTAGGCACCTGTCGTACCACTGACCTATGCCCCCCGCCCACATACACCCTTTTGTTTCAGATCGTCTTTCACCTGCCTGAGAAAGCATTTTACTCAGTTCCTGAGGTTCTGAAGATAGTGTGAAATGATACACACTCTATTTAAATCTCTTTACTGGCTACTACTGGATGTATAGGGCTCCTTGGACACCTTAGTCCCATTGCCAGTGCTTTGTTTACATGAGTAAGTGGGGGACGCTTTCTCCATTAGAGTTCTTTATTTTTTAAGAGAAGAGCACAATCTGACCATCAATCTCTGTTAGACCTACTGGGAAGGTCAGTTTTAGAGGTCAGTGCATTGAGTCCAAGGGCTGCCCAGGAACTGGTGAAACATCATTTGTGAGTGTGTCAGCCAGGGTGTTTCTGGAAGAGGTCAGGGTTTGAACCAGTGGACCGGGTAAAGTCTACCTTCGCTGATGTGGTAGAGCCTCATCCTGAGAGCCAGACAGAACACAAGGAGTGTGTGTGTGGGGGGGGGAGGGGGAATGACATTGGGACACCCATCTTCTTTGGCATATCAGGGTTTCTGGTTTCTGGGCCTTCACATTCTGAGACTTGTCCCAGTGCCTGCACTAAACACCTTGGGTTCTCGCCCGTGCCCCGGGCGCTGGGGGGTCAGACCGAATCTGTTTGCCTCGTTCTCCGCCGCCTCCGTAACCGGATGAGCAAGTTCAATGACAATAAGCGTAATGAATTTCCTCTTCTGCATCTGTGTCTGTCTCCAGTTGGTTCCGTTGCTCTAGAGAAACCTGAGTGACACACTGCTACACAACCGACTGACTTCCTGGGTGCCCATTCATTCAGCAAGTATTTATTGTGTAGCTGTCATGTGCCTGGTGCTCTGCTAAAACATCTAGCAATAAACAAGCTAAGTACAGTTCCTACTCTCATGGCACTGACATTCTAGATGCAGGGAAGCCAGACAAGAAAACAGTGATTTCAGTCCTGTGAGTGAAACAAAGCCAGGCATACTGCAGAGAGTAGCTAGGGTGGGAAATTTTAGAGAGATCAGGAAATGCCTTTTTAAGAGTGTGATATTTGAATGGAGTCCCGATGATGGGCACGAATCAAACACGTGAAGGTTAAGGGGCAGGGAACTCTAGACAGAAGGAAGAGGAGGGGCAGAGGGCTGGGTCCCCCTGAGCTGCGTGGCTCTTGGAACAGCGGGCAGGGCCAGGGCCTGTGGCAGAGTGAGTAAGGGCTCAAGCTGAGGGGGCAGAGGAGGAGGCTACGGTCAGCCCACAGAGCTGGCGATCAGGTCAGAACAGGAAGCAGAGGGAGGCTTTAGGGGGCTCTCATCGCTTGACTGGCAGGTTGAAAGATTGCACTGGGTGAGGAGATCAGACTTCAGGGGAAAAAGGGCGCAGGGAGGTCAAATGGGAGGCTACTGACGTGGCCCAGGTGCCCCGACTCGGACCAGAGTGGGAGAGGCGGGGGGAGGGTAGAGAACTGAAAATACAGACCATCTCCAACTTATGATTCTTCAGCTTTATAATGTGGCAAGAATGATTCTTTTTCAGTAAGAGCTATACTTTGAATTTGGGATTGGGTCCTTTCCCCTGGCTCATAATAGGCATTTGGATACTTTCTTGAAATGCCAGGCAGCTGCAGAGAACCGAGCCTCAGTTCCCAGTCGGGGTGAACAACGATCCGCTCCCAGTTGTGGCTATTGTATTTTGTGCTTTTAATGCCATCAAGTCTGCAGAATGCTCATCTGTGTGCATATGTGAGTCATTATGACACCAGCTTTGTGTGAGGTGACTATGCCTAATTGTAGGCTGATGAACATGTTCTGAGTGTGTCCAAGGCAGGCAAGGCTAAGCTCCCATGTTAGATATAGTAAATGCATTTTCAATTTATGACATTTTTGCTTTATAGTGAGGGCATGATCCCATTTTTTTAGGATAATCTGTATTCTGGAGCTAGAATCTTCATGATTTACTCATAAATAGTGCTAGAGGATAAAAGGAATGAATGGCATCAAGGCTGATTCTTAGATTTCTGGGCTAAGAAAAGGGAAAATATTGGAATCAGTAACTTGGACGAGAAAGACTAGGGGTACAAAGCTTTTTTAGATATGTTGAATTTGAGATAAGTGTCACACATTGTTATGGTTTGTGTCTAGATGTACCCCAAAGCCTCGTGTGGTAAGAGGTGGCTGGATCTAGCGTGTGTGATGCTGGGATGAAGGGTGTGTGATTACTAAATCAATCCACTGATTGGTTTGTCACCACCCTAATCCTGGCAGCCTGGATGAGATACAAGGCACAGGAAGGAGCTAGTTAGCCCCCCACTCTGGCTTGCATCCCTTGCTTCCCTTGCCACCTTCTGCCTGTCTACCAGGCCACCCTGCATCAGACCCAGCCAATTGTGAACTGAAACCTCTACAAACTGTGAGCCAAATAAACCTTTTTTCCCTTAGTTTTGGGTACCAAGTATTTTGTCTCAGCAACGAGAGAAAAGTAACTAATAATACACACATCCAAGTGGGAGTCTGGTAGACAGCTGAAAATATAAATTGAAAGTTCAAGGGATTCAAAGTTTGAGACCTATATGTGGGAATCCTTACTATATACATGTAATATTTATTGCTAATCTCTGACTTGGGTGAATGAGGAGATGCACCCTGCCCCACCACACTGGAGGATAAACTTTTAAAATGTGTGTGTGTGTGTGTGTGTGTGTGTGTGTGTGTGTGTGTGTGTAATATGCTTAATTAATAATTAGGTGGCATAAAGTGTGATTTGAACACAATTTTTGGTTCATTTGTTTATCTAAAATAAAATCCAGATTTAGGTAGCTGTATCTTTCAAAGTAGCCACTTGGGAGGGCTACTCAATTGGGCCAGGAATTTCTTAGAACTTTTTCTGGAGTGATTGGGACTTCCTTTTAGAATTTCTTATGCCACACAAGAAAGTTAGCCTATTCTTTATAATATTATATCTCATTTTTGATTGAAAAACAGGACTAACTTGAAAACTCATCCATTTTTGGAGGGGTAACAGAATTAGCTTTATTTATTCATTCATGAAAAAATATTTATTACCTGCCATGTGCCAGATGGTTTTCTAGACAGTAAAAAGAACAAGACAATTCTAGGTTTCAGAACTTCATCTTTGGCCTGAAAAGATATTTTATCTCTTGTCCTTTAAAGATCCATTTTTCATTTGATCCCCAGCACCAAAAAAAATCCTTTTTTTTTTTTTTTCAAATGACTCAATTAATCAACGAATCCAAAATTCAAGAGAAGAGATAAAGTTTAACTTTACCTTTGCCTTCCCCCTCTGTTTCCCTCTTCCCATCGTATTTCTGGAAACCTAACCCCCAACCTCTGACTTCTGAGTCTAAAGTAACCTGCTCCTGTCTGCTATAAAATCCCCTGTACGTGGGAAATACTGTTTCATTTTTCTTTCTTCTTCATTTTGCTGCTAGGAGGTGATGACGAATCTCTGGGGTTGGATTCGAACATATTAATTAGTTCATAGTAAGGTGTAAATGATTTGATGCTGATTTACTACGGCCTGCATTTTTAACAACAGAACTAGGCAGATCCAAGAAATGTATCTTTAATGGAAATGAAAGCACTTGCAAGCAGTTAAATGATCTATTTCTTGGCTGAGAGCCTTCTCTATGTCTGAAATCACAGCCTATATGGCTCACTTAAATTGCCCATCATAAGCTCTTGGAATGAAAACTTTCAGTTTCCCCCAGTGGTACCATTTCTTTTCTTTGTTAGGGATACTCTGCGGTGCTCTTGTGACACGGAATGCACGAGCGAGTGAACCTCAGGGCTGCGCCTCGGCCACGGGCCAGATTTCGCCTCGGCCTTTGTTTAGCTGGATGGCGCTTGCGTACCGCGCCGGGGCTCTCCACCACCGTCGCTCCTTCAGCCTTGTGCAACATATTATTACAATCAGCCCCACTTGTTCCCAGTTCTTTCAGCATCTGTAGTGGCAGCTGGCACATGTCCCACTTCATCAGGAAGTGCGTTCAAGGGTATCTGCCTAGAAAGTTCCTCCAGCAAGCATTTCTCCATATTGCAAAATGAAATCTCAAGGGTTCCGATGGAGGTCCTCATAGCTGAGGTCAAGTAAGGTAGAGCAAAGCCGGGGGGATCTTCCATCACCAAAGTGCATGAGGTGGATCTTCATCGTGGACGAGACCAGTACAAAATATCCACTCTTCTTTTTCTAGTATACTCGTGCTCTTTTAATCCTGGTCGTAATTGGACAGGGATGGGCAGAATTATGCGACTGGCACTGCCCGTGTTGGTTTTCTCCGTCCTCAAAGGGAATTGTTCTCCAGTGGTGGGTTTTCCCCAAGGTCTACAATGTGATTACCAGAGCTCCCTTTTGTGTGGGGTTCTCTCCCTTTGCCTTTGGACACACACATCTGTCTTTCCTGCACTCAGCAGGAATTGTGGTAATTGTTTTGCTTCTTCTTTCTGAGCAAACAATTTCTATTGTCCCCTTCTTGCCTTTACCCATCTCCAAGATTCTGTATTCATGCGTAATTACATGACAAAGCAGGCAGCGATGACCTGGGTGCATCAAAGTGTTTGAAAATGGTTCCAGATAATGAGAAAGACCTGCACTGTAGGAGGTTTAGCTTGTGTGAAAATAACTGGGCCAGAGAAGTCACTTCTCAACATTCTTTGGAGAAGAGTTTCGGGACAACATCTCCCGGTGTCATTTATTTTGTCCTTAGAGTTTTATAGTACACTGCACATCTGGTAGTCAGTATTAGAGCCAGAAGTTTTGCTGACTTCTACAGGCTTTGGCGGTTATTGAGAAAGATGCATCTCATGTAGAAAGATTAATTGGAATCTGAAATGTTTAAGGAAGTTAACAATTATTATTTTTTTTGAAGTTAACAATTATTGAGGGCTTGCTTTGTGCCAGACAATATGCTAAGAATTTCTGCATATACTAGTCGTGTCATAAAGTCTCAATTTTCCCATTTATTTATTGGAATATGAATTTTATTTAGACCTTGCTTTTATTAGTGTGGTCTGAAATACTGACTATGTAGTTTTATACTTGAGGAAAGTGTAGTTAGTGGTCAAAGAGCTACAGTAGTAGGAAATAATTTAGAATTAGATTTGTTCTCAAAGCATACAAGCAAATTCAAAGTACACAAACAAATTAAAATGACAGAATAGTTAACACACACACAAGGTGGTTTCGTGAATTTGGTTCGGGGTAGTGATTAAAGCTGTTAGTCTATATCTGCAGACTTCCTCCTTCACTGGCGTTCCTTATTAGGAGGTAAAATAAGCAATTTGTAACAACTAACAGTTAGTAACAAATAGCAATTGGCAATTAGTATTAATTAGCAGCTAGTCTAATTGTTATACTGCATTTCTCTACATCCTTCAAATTCAGTGTGGCCAATGAAATATGAGCAGAATTGTTGAATGACACTTCAGGTAGAAATTTTAGGACCAGCACAAGTATTTCCTTCTTCTAGCCACGGTGACTGTGTTAGTCACTTTCCTGTTGCTGGAACAAAATATCTGAGACCTTCGATGTGAAGAAAGAGAGGTTTGTTTTGGCTCCCAGTTTCAGGGGATTTGGTCCATGGTTGTTGGCTCCAAGGCAGAGGCATCATGGTGGGAGGCCATGGAAGAAGCAAGCTGCTCACCTGACGGTGGCCAAGGAGCAGAGAAAGAGAGAGAGAGAGAGAAGAGAATTGGGGACAAGAGCACACCCTTCCCGGTTACAGCCCCAGTGACCACCTCTCTGGACGAGGGATGGTCTCCTAACAGCACATTCAGCTATGAACTCATCAACAGATGAATCCACAGATGAGTGTAGCTCCCCACAATCCAATCACCTTCCCAAAGTCCCGCCTCTGAATGCATGAGACTTTTGGGGATCATTTAGCTCTAAACCACAACAATGACCAACAACATTCGAGAGAGTAGAGGCTCTGCCATCCTGAATCCTGGCTGGGGATAATGTGAGGTCAGCTTTACTAACAAGCCAATGTGGCATGAGTGGGAAATAAACCTTCCTTGTTATAAACCACTGAGACTGTGGGGTGGTTTATTCATATAGCACAACCTAGATCATTCTGACTAATGGAAGAGCCATCCATCCAGACATTAGAAACCCAAAAGTCCTTCCTAAATGTCTCTGCTTTCTTATCTAAGGGTTTAACCAGCGATTTGACTAGACTGGGTCCCCGAGTGGTCGGGCTGCCTCTGTGCACTGGCCCTGCTGCTTTCTGCCTGTGAAGACCTGAATGAGTTGCTCAGCACAGCTGAGCATCAGTTTCCTCATTCGAAAAACAGAGGTCAGAGTAATATCTACCACACAGAGCTGTTGTGATGTAAAATAAAATAATGTATGGAAGCAACTTAGCATAGAGGAGATCACTCTGGAAGCCCTCCAGGGTACATATTAGCTGCCGTTCTACTACCTAGCGCAGTACTTTTTTTCTTTGCCTGGGGTATTGAACCCAGAGCTTTCACACTGAGGTCCATCCCCAGCAGATGGTTGAGCTCCTGGGACAGTAGTCTGAGAGATCATGGGACAGGAAGCAGTAGAGGGAAGGAAAAGGGAGCTTTGGGGTGGGGGGAAGAAGAGAAAAACTCAGGCAGGAAGAGGGACAAGGTTGGAGAGGATACAGACTCTAGGCAGGGCTGTAGACAAAGCCTTTAGGACCAAAGTCCGAGCGAATCCCAGTTTGTTTAGTTTGCAGACAGGAAAAAGGACGTCCTTTAAAAGGACCGGGGCTGCAGGCTGGAGGGAGCAGATAGACAACAGGCAAGACCAGAGCTTCTCCAGGGACCCAAAGGACAAGAAGGGCAAACCCTCTCTGATGTTTATAACTAAATAATTGGAACCAAGAGCAGTGCTTTCTGATCTGCACACCACACATTCTGATGTGGCCAGGTGTACCTTCATCTACCACACATTGAGAACGGGCTGACGATATTTGGCACGTAACGTTTGCCAAATGCTTCCCACAGTGATTAGGCGGCCAGTATGATCTACCCTTTGAGCGCCAGTGGGGCCGTGTCCTCGGCTCGGTAGTGTCCCGTGGGCTCTTCGCGTGTGCAGCCATGGTGGCAGGAAGTGGCGTACTGGCTCTCACGTCAACCTCCCTTCACTAAAGCTTTCCTGCGTCACCAACTTCCCAGCGCCGGCCACCAAGACTGACCTGCCCATCTGAGACCTTTCCAGGGAGACTAGCGAGTCACTTGGCGGGAGATTCACCACGGTGGAATCCTTTCTTCGCAGAGAGGGAAGCAGCATAGTAGTGTCTTCCCTCAAACGGACATGGGTTGGATGTGGATTTACTTGCCTCCCCTTCCTTCAATTTCCTCGCCAAAGCCATAATCTGTAGATATTCTAGTTGTGTCATGTGCTATCACCAAGAAACATTTTTAACAAAGGAAGCCAGTGAGCTGATGCTCATGGAAATTTGTGGTCTTATCACAAATCCTGGAAGCAGCTGGCTTTACAGCACAGCAGAATGACTCAGCAATTGCAAACTCGAAGTCAGCACCTGCAAACACTGCCGCTTCATCCCGGCAGTGAGACTTGTGCTCACCTGTGCTTGAGCGATGGCGTGGTCCTCTGCAGAAAGTGTGCATCCGTGAACCAAAATGATGAAAAGGGGAGGGAGGGCCCTGTCTCACATTTACATGTAATACTCTCCGTCTCTGGTAATACTCGTGTGGGAGTTTTCGTACTTGAAAGAGAAATGCATCCAACAGAAGAAGCAATGGGGAGTGATGCTCTACTACTTCAGCCCTTTTCCGAGACGCCAGGAAAGATGTAGGCCTCGGGGTCAGCTGAGGTGACTGAGCCTGGCGATCACAGCTTCCTGACAAGGGTGCTAACACACAGGGGATTAGAGAAGAAGCCGAGTGAAGTCCAGAGGGAGCTCCTAGCATTTCCCCCTCCAGAGGACAATTCAGGGAGGCTATAGCAATTTTCTCTAGCAGGCATCACTGATGTCTGAGATCTCTCAGGAGTAGAATTTGGGGTCACTGTCCAGTAGGAAGACTGAGCATGTGAAGAGGAAGTCTGAGCATGTGAAGAGGAAGTAAAAGAAACATAGGATGAGTTGTGGAGGATGGAAATAATGAATGATCACTACGGTCTCCTTCCCAGGGAAGTTGGGGGTTGAGCACAGACATAAAAAGAGTAGGAAATATCTGCATTTATCCAGTTCTGTAATTGAGCCCATAAGATCACAAACGAAACATTCCTAAAGTTTTCCTTTGCAACCTGAATAAAATCCATACTCTATTCTGGCTTACAAAAGACTTGGGAGTGGGCCCCTGTCTGCCTCTCTGTTTGCTGGGTACCAGCCTTCCCACACCTGGAATGTTTCCTCGAAATATCCAAGGGGGAAGGAGAGGGAAGGACAACGGTGGTGACACCTCTTTGTCCTCTGTTCACCCTGCAGCAGGGGGATTCCTGCATTCTGTCCCCTCCATGACTTAGTCTCATCGTCAAGAAATAGCACATGTTAGATTCTAGACCTATTTCTGTTTATTATCTGACCCTCTCAGTTGGAGTATTATCTCTATGAGGACAGAGACTTTTTGTTTTTTGTTGGTTTGTTGCTCTAGTCTAAGAGCCAGGAACAGCGGAGATGTTCAAATACTTGCTGAATAAATGATTTAATTAATTAATGACAGAGATAAGATTTGTTAACTAATCATAAAAACCTTATAATCCAAACTAAGACTTTAGGTCTCTTAAATTTTAAGTAGCTTGATAAGGTCTATAATAGAGGGTATTTTAGAGAATATTTGAAATTGCTGAGGGACTTTGCTATTTTCCAAGTTCTTTAGTTGATCAAAATTGTGCCAGCTTTAAGAATGCAATTGTTCTGCTTTAAGAATGCTTGTGTGTTTATCCCTCTTCTTCAGTGGGTGTCTCCTTCTGATGACCCCATTTCCTTTTCCAGTTAATTTTTTTCTGCTCTAAGTGGTGTACTTTTTGCATTTTAAAATTTATTATTTAAAAGAAATTTAATTGGCACATACTAATGATACAAATTTATGAAGTGTATTTATTTGATGATACGGCAGCTGCTTCGTAAATATGGCAGTAAAGGGCCTTATATCTTTGGTGTTGCTCAGCGTCCTGAGGAATGTGCTGTTTGTTTCTGTCATATCAGTTCTTGCAGGCCGTTCTGAAGCTTTATCTTGGTCCTTTTATGATGAGACTGTACACGCTGCTGCACAGATAGCTGGCTCTAGTGTCTGATGTCCAGCAGGGTGGTCAAATCGACTTTGTCTTTTTCTGTTTGTCTTGTACAAATCACCTGGCTGCTTCAAGCTCAGCCCAGAAACTCTTCTTATTCTTCCAGGCCTCGCTGATTTTCCCTTTGGGCTCTTTCATATGTGCAGCTGTCTTACCTTCTTTGTTACCGAGATACAACACTGGACACTGGCAATTTAGAAGATGAGAGGTTTGTTTTGGCACATGGTTTGTAGAGGTTCAGTCCATAGTTGGCCAGCTCCAAGGCAGGACGCGGGGCAGAGGGGTCTGGTGGAGGGAGGCTGCTTGTGTCATGGCAGCCGGGAAGCAGGGAGAGTCAAGGAGGAGCTGGGCAGGGAGATACATTCTTCAAGGTCATGCCTTCAGTTACTGCCTTCTCAGACCCTGTCCACATCCTAGAGGAAGTCAGCTGTGAGCCCCCAGGAACCAATCACCTTTCAAAAGCCCCACCTATCCTCACATGAGGCTTCGGGACATCTAGATACAAACTATAACAATATAGTAGCTCATTCCTCACATTTAAGCCCTCAATTCCATATGGCTAGACCCTCTATTCCAGCAGGGTTTCAATATAAATCCACACATCCCCATCACCAACATGTCTCTCCTCCAGTGATTGCCAGTATGGGAATGTCTCACATGCCCCACTGCATTCTACTTTGAAATCCTCTGCCTTTTCCGTTTATCTGAATTATGTTTTCACCTGGCTAGTGGGTCCTGGGATTGTTGATTGTATCTCATTTTTCTCAAGTATTCCCCAAATAGTGTCTTAGTACCTGGATACTACTAGGCATATAGGGGAAGCTCTTTTCAAACAAAGAGCAGTTGAAATATAGGTCATATAAGTATCTATCTATCTATCTGACATTTTTATTTTTTGGGGGTGCTGGGGATTGAACTCAGGGCATTGCACTTGCTAAGCAAGCTTACTCTACCACTGAGTTAAATCCCCAGCCCTATATATCTGTCTATCTGAATGTCTCTACCTTTGTTTAAAGCTTAATCCCTGGATGCACTATTGCCTGTTTTGTTTCCTGTCCATGATGGACTAAGTATCTTTGCTCACTGTGCCCTTCCACCAGGTTTCTGCCTTGGAGCCAGCAGACCATGGATTGAATCCTCTGAAATCATGAACCAAATTAAACCTTTTCTCTAACTTATGGGTGTCGGATATTGTGTCTCAGTGATGGAAAGTTAACTATTAAACGAACTTTTAGTAAAGCAGTACTTGTTCTAATCTGTTCTTGAGCTGGTCTCAAGACTATGTAATGTGGGAAAGGGCCCTTTTGCTCCTTGGAAAATCCAGTTTTGATCCTGCAAGTATTAACACCATCCAAGGATGGCAAAGAGCAGGCACACCTGCCATTTTCAGGCCTCTTCCAGCCCAAACTTTGGGGAAGAAGGGCAGCTGGAGACTGAGTTCAGCCATGTGGGCAATCGATCAAATAAGTCTGCATAATGAAGGCCCAATAAAAACTCTGGACACTGGAACTGAGCTTCTCAAGTTGGCAGTCCTGTGTTTGTTTTGTCGCACATCGTACTGGAACGGTAACGGATCCTGAGCACTGTGGCAGCTTCACATTTGTAGCCGTCCTGAACTCTGCCCTCAGACTTTTCCTTTGGCTGGTTTAATCTCCTTCCTTGAACAGATCCTAACACTGAGTATAAGGGCCTTCGGTGAACTCTGTGCATCTTCCTGGTGATCTGTCAAACCTGAGGCGGGTTTTGGTGCAATCAGTGTCAGAAGTGAGAGTGTGCTGGGAGACTTTGCAGTCTGGCTAATTCCAGGTAATGACACATCCACATTACGCTCGTCGCCCAGAGTTTGAAATATGACCGAGATTGCAACTTTGCATTGTTGTAGTTTGGGAAAGACAGCGATGACCTTTGCTTGTGCTCTGATTTATTTTCCCACCCACTCTTAGTGCTGGGTTCTGGCCCACATTTCCTCTTAGATTTTGGTCCCTTTCTCTCCAGTATCTCTTCT
>PVJO010025208.1:0-23120 GCA_004026905.1 Hystrix cristata | reverse complement strand
GTCACCCTGAGTGCTACCATGGAATCAAATGGAGAGGGGAGGCGTGACATAGCCACTGAGATCTGGGCGACATGTGAAGGAAGATACCAGAAAAGGTAATGGAGACACTGTAATAGCAGAAGGCCCTGAGCCGCTATTTGGAGAAGACCGAAGCCAGGGGGAAGGAAGAAGGATTGTGGCCCAGGAGACATTAGTCGCTGGGATATTGTGGGGACTTGAAGTCCATGGTGAGGACTGTAGGTTTGATTTCATCAGTGATGGCGGAGATTATATAGCTTCAGTGTACAGTTTTTTAAAATCTCGACTACTTGGGAGAGTAAATTGGGGTGGCTGGATGAGAGAAGGGCAGTAACAGTCACGATGACAAGATTTCGGTAGCAGTCCAGGAAAGGGATGCTGCCAGTCTCGGCTGGGGGAGCCTTAGTGACAAGGGGCACACTGGGCGGGTTGGTGGTGCATTTCCGAGGTAGGTTTGACGGGCCCTGCTGATGGGCTGATGTTGGAGGTGAGCAGCGGACCAGACTAAACAGTGGATGGAGTTTTTGCTTGAGCAGCTGGGGAAACAGCAGTGTCTTTAACCAAGGCCAGGAAGGCTGGGGGAGTTGCAGCTTTACTGAGGGAGACAGGCCTTCAGATTCAGTTAAGGGAACTCGGAGTTGCTTCAGAAGCCACGTGGAGGTGGGAACCAGAATTTACGTCAGGAACTCTAGGTCAGGATGCGGTTAGAATCTCAACTTTAAATGTGAAATAGAAAAGTGCTAAAAGAAAAACAATGACTATGTTAATTTTGGAGCATTATAAAAATATTTTTATATTTTCAAGTCATAAGCCAAAAGACTGGCAAGTTTGACTACATAAAAAAATTTTAAAACCTCTTTGTCTGTGGTGGCGAACCTGCAGCACGCGTGCCCCAGCCAGCTGTTTGTTATCTTTCAAAGTTCTGAAAGGTTCACCATCGCTGCTCTACGTTACAAAAAAACTATGAGTAGGTAGAGATGAAATGTTTGCAACTTAGATAACAGAGGCCTAGTACACTCATTATATACAGAGGTCTAAAAGTCAAAATTTAGAAATGCTTGCCCAGTGGGAAAATAAGCAAAGAATTTCAAATCATAAATTCAAAATAGAATATGGTAAAGATAGTCAATAATTTTTAATAATAATGTTTTGAGATACAATTCACCTATGATCAAACTTACCTGATATTCAATCTTATTAGTAATTAAAGACATGCAAACTGAGATTTTTTTAAAAAATCAAATTAAAAGAATTGAAGTACTTAAAAAGTTGGTGAAAGTACGTGCAAACAGCGTAAATTGCCTCTTCCTCTTTGGAACAGGGTTACCAGATTTGGCAGATATAATATATGGCAAGCAGTTATATTTGAATTGAAAATAAATGGCAAATGCTTTAAAAATATAATTATGTCCCAAGTATTGCATAAGACGTTTATACTAAAATATTAATTGTCGTTTATCTGAAATTTAAACCTAGCGTCTTGAAGTTTATCTGGCAAACCCATTTTTGGACCCTTTTTGTCTTTCTTTCTTTTTTCCTTTTTTGAGAACATTTGACTATCATACTTTTATCCACCAATTCCATTTTCCAAATGTATCTTAAAGAGTTATCTTTAAGGAATTTTTACAAAAAATGATATATATTATCATATCTACTTTGTAAATTTTATATATTTTTAATTAAATTTTTTTAATTATATATAGAAGGTTTTTGTATAAAACAGAAATTTCTACATTTTATAGAAGGAATTTTTATAAAGCAAGGAATTTTTATAAAATTATATATAGAAGGATCTTTTATGACAATATTACTTATATTATCCCCAAATTGGATGTTATATACCCAATATAATACCCCATCAATACAATAGATGCTATATTAATTTCCATTAATATGACTTTAAGTAAATAATTATGGCAGGTCAATCAAATCAATGAAGTATTATGCAACCATTAAACATGATGATGTCAATCTATATTTATTGACATAGAAAAATTCATAATAATGTTAAATGGAAAAAGCATAATAAGAATATATATATAGCATGATTCAATTTATTTAAAAAATTTTATGCACAAAAATGGACTTTGAAAAATGTATACTAAAATGTTAAGAATGTTGATCTCTGAGTGATGATAGTTAAGGTAATTTATACTTTCTCTTTCACATTTCTGTAATTACTTGACAGTTTTTTTTCCCCACAGTGACATTCATCATGTTTACTATCCGAAAGGATGATATTTATATTTTGGAAAATAAAATCCAACTCTTTCTATCAGGCAGCGTCTCAGCAGAAAACAGATGGCACACTGGAGGTGGGCATATTGAGGAGAGTTTAACAAAAGGACCATTATAAGTGGATAAGCAGGGTTTAGGAAACTGCAGCGGATAATTCAGTAACCCAAGACCAGAAGCAGAAATGCTCCATTACCACCCAAAAGCCGGAAGTGGCAAATGGGTACATGCTTATTAGAACCTTGAGACCAAAAGAGGCTGGTGGAGCAGAGATAGGACAAAATCACAGGTTATCCCTCTCTTCCCTCCTCCTTCAGTGATTTCCACTGGCCAAAGTCAACCCTGGGCCAGAGCAAAGAGGTCTGGAGATCCAGGTAGCCCTGGAGAGGAAAAGCATAGAGAGCAGATCTGTGATGACCTCTTCTGCCTAGACGTCAGAAAGAGGGACACTTCCCCTCAGCGATGAGGGGAAAGTCAGACAAACTACAAAAATCACATCTTTTCTTGAGCTCAATAAAAATCCAAGCTGACAGGAAAACCAAGTACCTAAATTCTGAGGGAGAAGACACAGGCCTGTCCAAGGAAATGTCACACCACTGGGTCATCTGTGGCCAAGCACATGAGGAAGGGACAGCCACCATGATAATCAGGTAAAAAGGAATCAGGTACGAGTTGAGGTCAAGTGTGATCTGGTTTGTCAGTCTAGACTAGCTGGAGGCCCAGATACCGGGAAATTCACAGTGAGTCACAGACCCTTTTCTTATGACATCTACCTGCAGATGAGAAAGTGAAGGGTCAGGGCAGGCACAGGAGAGAGCTCCCTGCCTGAATTCTTCTCTCTTAGGAAGTGAAGGCCTTAAGTTGCTGGTGGAGGGGTACAAAGTCTTACTGCCTCCCCCCAACCACAGGTAAGGATCCACTGTGTCTGGGGTGAGGGTTAAAGAAAAATACCTCTTTCCCTGGGGGAGAGGCAAGTAATCATTCTGGGTTTCCAACTCCATTTCAAATCCATAAGACATCTGTTGGCCTGGGGCTGTAGCTCAGGTACAGTATGCATCTGGCATGTGCAAGGCCTGGCTTCCACCCACAGCACTGCAGACACACACACACACACACACACACACACACACACGCATGCACAGAGAGAGAGTGAGAGAGAACACAACAGAGAGATCTGTTGCCACTCAGGAAGGGGCAAGAAACTCCCACTACGACCAACCATAGACACAGGACAGAGTTTGCTGCCCTAAGAAGGAGTGAAAGAATGCTGAGAAAGCTCCAACCAAGTGCCAGGCATAGTAAGGGTGTGAGTAGAATAAGACAGCAGAGAACATGTTCTTGTCCCCCTTCACGTGCCTGGCACTGAGTAACAAGCAGTAGCAATCTACTGGGGAAAGAATCCAACATAAAAAGAAACACCCTGTCCCTTTGTGGTGCAGGAATGATTGACAGCTAAAGTTTTGGCACTAAAATAGCCCTCCAGTATCCCTCTACCACACAGGTAATCTTAGAGAAATTTTATTTTGGGGGGGGCGGTCCTGGGGATGGAACTCAGGGCCTTGTGCTTGTTAGGCAAGCACTCTACCATTGAGCTAAATCCCCAACTCCTATTTTAGAAGAATTTGAAGCTGCTTAGACACTGAAGTTAATCATAGAAACACCAAAATCCAATGTATCTTAACTTCTCACTACACTGATTCAAGCCCTCACACCAATAGCCATAATCGTGTCCAGGTATATACTGTCCACCATACTACTTACTGCTCCACACAAGGTGTTTAGCATTCACTCAAAAGTTACAAGTCACATGAAAAGAGAAAAAAAAAAAACCACTATAAAAAGGTGACGCAATCTGAGATTCAGAGGTAACTTAGATGTTGAGATAATTAGAGATTTTAAAATAATTTTTAAAGGCCTAGTGGACAGCATGCATGAGCAGAGAGGATTCCAGAAAAAAAAAAGAAATTAGAGTAAAGAGATGAGTGGAAACATTAAAAATAAAATATAAGCTCAGAGATCTAGCAGCCCTTTGGTGGAGCTAAGAGAAGAATCTGTGAACTTGAAGATAGTTCAATAGAAATTATCCAAACTGAAACTCAAACACAAGGGAAAAAAAAAAAAAAAAGCAAAAACACAGAACTGAGATCTAAGCCCCATGGGACAATACTAACAACCTCATGTGTGTTGAAGTTCCAGAAGAAAGCTAGAAAGAGAAAAGCGCTTGAGAAATACTTGAAAAGATAATGCCTGAGAATTTTCACAAAAGCATGAAAGACATTAAACCTCAAATTCAAAAAGCTCGGTGTGCCCTAATTCTATGACAAAACAAAACCACTTACATACATCATAACAGAACTCTTCTAAATAAAAGGTAAATTGAAAACCCTGAGGTTACTCAGAAGGGGGAGAAACAGAGGAACAAAGAAAAGAATGTCTATGTCTTCAAGTGTTTCCCCCATTTTATCATCTATCAGTTTCAGTGTTTCTGTTTTATTGTCTAGGGCTTTGATCTGTTTTGATTTGATTTTAGTACAGGGTGAGAGATATAGGACTAGTTTCATTCTTCACACATAGATAACCATTTTTCCCAGCAGCCTTTGTTAGAGGCTATCTTTTTTTCCAGCATGTAAAGCCCCTTTGTCAAAGATCAGATGGGTAAAAGTACAGACGTTGTTTCTGTGTCTTCTATTTCATCTGCCCACGTGTTTAGTATGAGTTTAGTAGTGTTTCTTCCCTTTCAGTTTCATAGAACTTGAGTATTGGCATTAGTTCTTCTCTCCAGTTCTGATAAAATTCAGTGGCAAATCCATTGAGTCCTGGGCTCTTCTTAGTTGGAGAAGTTTGTTATTGCTTTAGTTTCATTGATCGGGGTTCTTATATCTTCTCAGCTCCACTTTGATAAGTCATCTGTGTTTAGGAATTGGATCATTTCTCCCAGATTCTCTAATTTATTGGAATATAAGTTTGCAAAATAGTTCTATATAATCATCTGAATTTCAGTGTTGTCTATTTCAGTTTAGCCTTTTTCATTTCTAATTGCATTTATTGATGTGGTTCTTTCTTTCTTTATTCTTTTTGCTAAGTTTGGCCAAGGATTTGTCAGTCTTACTTACCTTTCAAAAACCAATTCTCTGATTCATTGATCATTTTAATATTTTTTAAGTCTCAATTTCATTGATTTCCAATCTGATTTTTATAATTTCCTTTTATTCTACAAGTTTTGGATTGGGATTGCTCTTGTTTTTCTAGGACCTTGAGATGTATCATTAGCTTTTTGATTTGCTAATGCTTTATTTTTCTAAACTAGGTATTCAAAGTTATAAACTTCTCTCTCACAACTGTTTTCATTGTGTACCACAAGTTCTGATGTGTTGTATTGCCATCGTTTGATCCTAAGAATTTTAAAATTTCTTTCCTGAGTTCTTCTATGCACTGGTTATTCAAGAATGTGTTATTTAATCTCTATGTGTTTGTGTAGTTTCTGTGGTTTCTTTTGCTGTCGAATTCCAGTTTTGTTTCATTATAATCTGAGAGGATGCAAAAGATTATTTCAGTTCTCTTGTATTTATTTTAAAATGCCGTATGGCCTAAAATATGGTCTATTTTAGAGAAAGTTTCATAGGCTTCTGAGAAGAATATGTATTCTGTTGTTATTGAATGAAAACACTCTGTAGACATCTATTAAATCCAATTGTCCAAAGATGTGGTTCAAATCTAATATTTCTTTGTTGATTTTTTTTGTCTCATTGACCATGTATGGAGCTTTGTTTTTTGACCCAATCTGCCAATGTGTGTGTCTTGATAGCAAGTTAAGACCATTTATATTTAGTATTTTTATTGAAAGGTATTTACTGATTCTTGCCATGTTATTATTGTTCTAGTGCTGATTCCTTTATTTTTTTCCCTTTTGTTTAACTGCTCTCCCAGTTAGATGTATTTTTCCTTTGTGCTGTTTGGTTATGTTGGCCTTGCTGTATCTATTTCATATTACCCTGAGTGCTTTCTACAATGCTGGTTTGGTGGACAAGAATTTCTTTAGAGTTTCCCTGCCAGTGGAAGGTCTTTATTTCTGCATCATTTTTGAAGGACAATTTTACAGGATATAGTAATCTGACTTGGCAATTATTTTCTGAATTTCTGGGATTTGGGGTATGATGTGTCATGGAAAGTTTTTTTGTTTTCTTTTTTTAGACAGGGTCTTGTTATGTAATTCAGGCTGGCCTTGAGCTCACTGTGCAGCCCAGACTGGGCTTGAACTCATGGCAAACCTCATGCCTCTGCCTCCCAAGTGCTGGGATTATAGGCGTGCACCACCACACCTGGCTAGAAGGTCTTTTTTGGCTGTGTCTAACTAGGGTTCTAAATGCCTCATTTACCTGAATATTCATTTCAGTCCCTAGATTTGGAACATTTTCTGCAATGATTTGGTGAATAGATTTTTTTTATAACTCTAGTGTCATAATCTATCCCTTCCTTGTCTCCTTATAACTCTTGAGTTCTTCTGGAGTTATCTTGTAGCTCTTTGGTCCAACTGTCTTGGCATCTCATTTTTAGAGTATCACTAAGTATATTATCTACTACATCAATTTTGTCTTCAAGCCTTGATGCTCTCGCTTCTGATTAGCCATGCCCACTGCCAAAACTTTCAGTTGAGTTTCTTATTTATAGAATTTATGCTTGATTCCTTTTCATAATCTCTAATTCATTGCTAAAGTGGTCATTCACATTCTGCATTGTTTTCCTTAAATCCTTCAGCTGCTTGTTAGTATCTTCTTTTAGCTCATTAACCATCTTATTAGCTGAATCATTTAACTCTCTACATGTTCTTTGATTTCATTGAACATCTGAGTACAGTGTTCCCTTTGTTCACAAACACTTCCATTCATAAACGATTTGGTTGGTGAACAGAAGCGTTTGGCAAAACTGGCTTCCATTCACGAACTCCGCACTGGATGATAAACACAACTGTGGCCATCTTCTCTGCTCTGACAAATGGTCATGGCTTCCTGAAGTCAAGATCACAGTCACAGACGCTCTATGCACACTTGCCATGCAGCTTTTTTGTGTTTTTAGCATATACAGTACTATTATTCAATCCAGCATGGCTCCAAAGAAAGTGCAGAGCAAGCATGGTGGTAAAAAGAAAGTACACAGAAGTAATGAAGGTGACAAGAAAGTGCAGGGCAAGAATGGTAAAAAGAAGGTTTTGAAGAAAGTAACCATTGAATTGAAGAAAATTATAGAGAACCATGAACACAGTATTTGTGTGACTGATCTGGCCTTAGAGTACAAGATGGCAAAGTCAACAATTTCAACTATTTTGAGGAATAAAGATGCCATCACAGAAGCTGATGTGGCAAAAGGAGAAATTATGTTAACCAAGCAGAGGACACAGGGCTGGAAGAGGTGGAAAAACTTTTGTTAGAGTGGTTGAATGAGAAAAAGCTGGCAGTTGATAATGTTAGTGAAGCTATGATCTGTGAAAAAGCCGGGAAATTGCACAGTGATTTACTGCAAGAAACCCCCTCTACAGGTGCAACAAGTAATGAATTTAAAGCCAGAAGCAGGCAATTTAATAAATTTCTCAAGAGAAGTAGCAGCCACAGTGTGATAAGACATGGTGAGGCTTCCAGTTCTAAAAGGCTACTGTAGAAGCCTATAAGAAAGAATTTTCAGAATTCATGAAGTTAGAAGGATACGCTGCTCAACAAGTGTTCAAGTGCAGTGAAACAGGGCTCTTCTGGGAGACGACACTGAACAACCTACATCATATAGGAGGAAAAGACACTGCTGGGGCACAAGCCCATGAAGGACAGATTGACCCTTTGCTGTGTTAGAATGCAAGGGCTGATCTGAAGTTTAAGCCACTACTGAGGTACCATTCCCAGACCCTACATGCATTCAAGGAACAGAATGTGAATAAGGCCGGACTGCCTGTCATGTGAATGGTCAATATGAAAGCGCAGATCACAAGGCAGTTGTTCATGGAATGACTGCACGAGGTGTTCACACCTACTGTTAAGAAATATCTTTGTGACAACCAACTGCCTGCACAGTGCCTTCTTCTGATGGACAGTGCCCAGCCCACCCTCCAGGCGTGGTGGATGATATGGACGCTGAGTATGACTTCTAAAGGTCAGGTTCCTCCCCCACACCACACCTCTTCTGCAGCCCATGGGCCAGCAAGTGATCCGCAACTTCCTGAAGCTCTACACAAAGACACTCTTCACCAGGTGTTTTAGTGTCACTGAAGAGACCTCCCTGACGCTGAAAGAGTTCTGCAAGAAACATTCGATGTCCTCCTCTACATCAACCTCACTGACAAAACTGCGAAGCTGTCATGTTCCAGACCTTAAATTCGGCCTGGAGGAAAGTGGGGTCAGAATGCGTCACTCTATGTGACTTTGAAAGGTCCGATGCACAGGTGACGGAGGAGACTGTGTCCATGGATGAGACTGAAGGTCTGAACATCAATGGTGCAGACGTAGAGGAGTTTGCTGAGGACCACAAGGAGGAGCTGATGAAGGAAGAACTTGCTGAACTTGAGGACAGCAGAAGGTGCTTATTGAGGAGCATCCTGCCAAGGAAGAGGGAGACAGGAGGAAGTTAGCGGCGATGTGATAAAATTCACTATGGAAAAACAGAATAAGTGCCAGGATTTCTTTGAGAAGCACCACCCCAACATGACTGTAATAAACAGAGTGTTGAATCTGATAAACAATAACATGGTCTCTCTTTTCTGGAGGGTTATGCAGTACAGGGAAAAAAAACCAAGTGAATTAGGCAGATTTTTTGTCAAAATTGATCATGCAGCTAAGAGACAAAGCAGAGAGGAAACTCCTGAAGGAGCCTTTGTGCAGGGGGACTGTCCCTCCACACGATAACCTCCTCCCCACCCACCTTCCTGTCTTCCATGCCAGAAGTCACCTCAAGCAAGGTTAGTGTTCTCTCTTTCCATACTGTACTGTATTTTGTTTCTTTTCTTTTTTTTTGGCGGGGAGTGCTGGGGATCAAACTCAGGGCCTTCCACCTGCTAGGCAAGCACTCTACCACTGAGCTAAATCCCCAAGCCCTGTTTCTTATTGTTGTGGTTAAAAAAATATATATGGTTGAGAATGTAGTGCCCTTATTTACATTGAACCTGATGGGGAAATTTGATTTGCTTTGCGACTGGAATCATGGAACAAATTAAGTTTGTGAACCGAGGTAGCACCATAATTTCTTCCTGCACCTGTTTGTTGGTCCCAACTTTGATCTCTTCAATTATTTTAGCTATTTTCTTTTAGCTCTTTGAAAATTCATCCATGTCACTGCCTCTAAGCTCAGCTTTTGTGGAACTGTATATTTTTGGAGGCATCTTGTTGCCTTCTTTTTGTCATGATTCTTGTGTTTTTGTGTTGAACACTGTTGATCAGCTGGGATAGAAACCTCGGCCGCTACAGTAGAGGTCTCATTCATAAATGGGTTTTCCCCCGTTTTTGCTCTGCTTATGAGTCACTGAGCTGATGTCTCCCCTACATTTTCAAGGAACTGGGTTCAGTTTCTATCACTGTGAGGAGAAAAGAATTACCAGTAATAAAAACCTTCAAAGAACCAAGCATATACCAACACTGAATTTAAGACTTGTTTAAAAACTTTACAACTCTTCCAATAATCCAGCAAGGGCAGGGAATAGGAGTACTGATACAGGAAAATGTAGTAGTGACAGCTAGGAAAGGAAAAAGGAGAAAAGGGGAAGGGGCTAGAACAAAATGAAATACAAAATAAAAACAAAAAAGAGGCGGAACTAATGAGAACACAGATTAGGATGGTGTTTGGGGGCAGACTGAAGGAGGGAAAGAAGAGGAACTTTGAAAGGTTATGTGAGGGTGCATGGAGGGAGAAAAAGAAAATGAGAGGAAAATGTAAGTGGAAAGTTTGAGAGGCTCTAGGTGTGTTGCAACCGATAACTCTCACATCTCCACCTGCAGAAACTCACTGTGGAAATTAAAACACGGATCCAAACCCATTCGTTCTGTGAATGCAGGCAGATAGCGGGCTCTGTTTCCCACCCTGGCTGCAGCAGGCAGGTTTAGGGGAAGAGCCCGAGTTCCGCCTGATTCCAGTCCCACGATCTTTAGCCCTCCGAGTTCCTTCCGGAGCCTCGGTTTCCCTCACGGTCTCCGTGCACCTGTGCCCTCCGGGGAGCTTCGGCCTGGGCTTCTCAGTCCACCGAGCATTGGAGGATGCTCCCCGTCCTTTCGTCCTTCTGGCCCTGCCTCTGTGGATCCTGCTTCCCGTGTCTCCACTCACTCGGCCCTCTTCGATTTTGGCAGCTCCTGAGGTTAGGGAGGAGGTTTTTTTTCAGTGAGCGCAGGCTTCTCTCTACCTGCTCCCTGAGTTTATCTTTAGCTTGTTTCCCTGCCCAAACTGGGGAAGTGGCTGGCCATGGCCACCCCGCCTCTTCCCTCAGAGTTCCCAGCACTTCACAGCGCAGCAAGGACTCTGGGCCTGGGCTGTGTCCTCGGGGGTGAGGAGCCTGCGGGTTCGGCCAGGGCTGGTGATCCACTCTGGAGAAAGTGCCTGGCTGCAGGCAGCATCGCCTTCTTTCCCTGACACTTCTGTATACCGCGCAGGGTGGCTAAGTCTCTGGAGTTAGACGGGGGTGTGTGCCAGTGATTTGGTGGACTGCTTGCTCATACTGTCCTAGATTCTGGGCTGTGACCCATTGGGGAACTGTTGACAGTGGGCCACTGCACTGTGAGCAGCAAATAGCTGGGCCGGCGCTTGAGCTTATGTGAGACTTGGCTTCCTATTCTAGTTTTGCTGTGTGCTGGATTTCATCTGACGGCTGTACCCGTAAGGATGCAGGCCAGTGACTGGGGTCTCTGCTGCCTCCTACGCGCTCTCTATGAACTCTGTGTCCTTTATGCCACCGAGATGGTCACTCTCAGTTTGGATCTTAAGTGTCTCCCATAGGCCCATGTGTTAGCCTGTGGAGCCATTGCAAATTGGTAGAAACTAGAAGGTAGGAGGTGTTAGGTCACACAGGATATGCCTTTAAAGGGAGTTGTGAGACTCCAGTCCTTTCATCTTTTCTGGCCAGCAGGTGACCGGTTTGTCCTGCCTTGTGCTTCTGCCATGATGTGCGACCACAGGCCCAAAGCAATGGGGCCGACTGATTATGGGCAGAAACCTCCCAAACCGTACAAATCTCAGCAAACCTTTTCTCTTCATAAGTTACTTATCTCAGGCATTTGTTACAATAACAGAAAGCTGTCTAATAAAGAAGGAACACAGTTCCTTTGGCAAGAAAAATAATTCGTACCATTCAAATTCTCAGTGATATAAAATCAGTTGAATCATCTTTGACAATGGGAAAGCCAATGAATCAAACACAAGGGCCCCTAACAGATGCCGACGTTATTATGGAATTTGGAAATGTATAATGGGAGTTCTGACAATCAGAAAGAATTACTGCTTTTAGTATGAGGAACAATCCAACCACAAAGACTGCAAATATTCCACAGACACTGGAAGGTTTTTCCTTATGAGAATTATCCCCCTAAAATCTTTATAATTTTACTAAAGATTTTCTGGTCAGTTTTCCTAATGACATCACTGCATGAGATAATCTTAACTTTTACAAAACAGTGTTGATTGAAAAAATCTTCCAGAATGTCAGCATTCCATCAGCTCCACACGTATGCTCACTTGAACAAATGCAGACCTACAGACAAATTTTTCTGTAGAAATAAAACAAGCCACACATGGTGGTACATACCTGTAATCCCAGCCCTCAGAAAGCTGAGACAGGAGGATCACTGTGAGTTCGAGGCCAGCCTGGGCTACACAGTGAGTTTAGGGCCAGCTTGGACTACACAGCAAGACCCCCCCGTCTTAAAAAAAAAGAAAAGAAAAGAAAAGAAAAGCTAGCTCCCAGACCAGTGTGTGGCATATAGTACAGACTTAATAAATGCCTGAATAAACTACCAAATACATACAAGAAAACTAAGTATTATGATAGAGTACACATATTTAAAGGAATTTTTATGCCATTCTGTTAACTGGTATGAACAATTTATTTAAGGAAATGGAACTGTCATAAAATTCACTTATGTTTCAAAAGAAAAAATGGATTCTTATTTCACAAGTCATATAATTTTCAAGATGCTAAAAAAAAGACAGGCTTTAAAGTTTACAAATGCAAATTAGAAAGTTTTACTTAAAAAATAAAAGTAAATGTAAACTGCAGAAGATACAAATGCATAATAAAGTGTGCTCTTCCTGATGCAACTTTTTTTTCTTTTTTCTTTTTTTTTTCCTGTGCTGGGGATTGAATCCAGGCCTCTCGTTCCAGGCAAACATTCTATCACTAAGCTACACACTAGTCCTTTTTAAAAAAAAATTTTTTTTTTTTCGAGATGGGGTCTTACTAAGTTGCCCAGGCTGGCCCTGAACTTGTAATCCTTCTGCGTCAGCCTCCCAAGTAGCTTGGAAGATGTACCACCTTGCGTGGTTATGATTTAACTACTATTATTAAGTTAAATACTATTTCTCAATCATCTTAGCTGATAAAACCTGGTATAAGATCTTTATAAACTGTGCTTATGTAAATTGATACGTGTAAATATCATAGCTAAAAGTCAGATTGTTGCTACATTTTATAGAAGAGCAATGAGAAATTGATATCTTACACTTAAACTGGTTTTAATTTTTAAGTTTTTATGCAGGAGAAGCTCATTGACAGATTCTGAGGCATTTTCCGTGTGTGTGTGTGTGTGTGTGTGTGTGTGTGTGTGTGTGGTCCTGGGGGTTGAACCCAGCACCTTTGATCATGTGTATGCACCACTGGCAGAGTAACCCTGGTTTGAAATGTAACATCTATGAAACTTAAACTATCATATTTTGAATCATTACTAATACTTTATAATCCTGACACCATCAGTGAAGAAGCAAGTAACTTATTTGTTAAAAGTGCAAACAGAAGAAAATATGCTTCTTGTCCTGTCAGGTTATTGTATTCATTGGTTTGGGCTATTGTACAAGTTGTTCAGTGAAAAATATTTACTAGCATTTACATTATGGCGAGTGGTGGGGAGTAATAGTACTTCTTTTCTCAAGGAACTCACAGCCTAACAGAGAAGACAGGAAACTCTGCTGGTGCCCTGTGATTACAGCTAATGAGGAAGCAGGGAACGAGGTGCTTAGGGAACAGGTAATGGGATAACTAGCTCACTTCCAGGTAACTACCTATGTAAAGTTCCCAAACTCAGGGAGATCTTTGTGCATCGAGGATCTGAAAATAGTTCATTTAGGCTGAGGTTAAGAGTCATCAAAGATGGAGATGTCGTTTATAAATTACAATAAAATACCTTTAATGTCCTCTTTTGTTTGCTGCCCCTAAGTATGGCACATCACAACAGCTATCCTCAGTCTGTCACGCTCTTTCTGTCACCCACAAGCTTTCTCAAAACTCCCTGCAAGTTACAATCAGGCATTGCTGAACAGCGGGAATATGTTCTGAGGGACGTTGTCACTTGCATTTGTGTTGTGTAAACATCATAGAGTGTGTTTACACAAACTAAGACAGCTGTGGAGTCACTAGCCAACATAATCTCTGGGACTGCCATCATATATGTGGTCCAGCACTGAGTAAAATATTTTTGTGCTGTATGTGACTGTACATGCTGACATCAGCAGACAACATTAAGAGGCTGGGGTGTAGCTTGTCGGTACAGTGCATGCTCGAGTCCCTGGGTTCAAACCCCAGCACCCTCCACAAAAAGCACAAAGAAGGAGGAGACGCTTGTAGCACATGCATCCAACAAATGACTCATACCTGGACAATATAAGGAACTCCCACTAATCAATACAAAAAAAGGCAAACAACCTAATAGAAAAACTGGACAAAAGGCTCTGTATAGTCTGGATTCCCTTAGAAATGAACACCAAGTGGGGTTAAGCACACAGGCATTTCTTAGAAGACTGGTGAGGTAGTTCACTGGTCGAGTGCTTGCCTAGCACAAATGGAGCCCTGGGTTCCAGCCCCAGCGTGGTGAACAAGGAGATAGCATTTCACACCCACAAGATGGCCTTCAGGGGGAGAAGGAAAATAAGTTTGTCAAGTATACACAGAAACTGGAACCCAAGTGCATTGCTGATAGAAAAGTAAAATGGTTCAGTTGTTGCTCTTCAAATGACCTGGCAAATCTACTCCTAGGTATAGATTCAAAATAACTGAAAACAGATATTCAGACAAGTACTGTACACGAATGTTCTTAGCAGCACTAGTGCAGTAGCCAAGAGGTGGAAACAACTCAGCATCTATTAATATGTCAATGGAAAATCAAAATGTACTGTGGCATCTACAAAGAAGGCAATATTCTTCAGCCACAGAAAGGAAAAGAAGCTGATACGTGCTATATACCATGGATGAACCTTGAAAAATACGCTAGCCAAAAAAACCAGATACAAAACCTTGTGTATTGTATAGTCCTCTTATATGGGATGCCCAGAATAGGGAGCTCCATAGACAGAGTAAGTGGTTTGGTGCTTGCTAGGGACTGGGGGAGGAGACAATGGGGAGCAGATCCAGGATTTTCTTTTTGGAAAGATGAATATGCTTTGGAACCTATTAGAGATGGGTAATTTTCTGTTATGTGAATTTCACATCAGTGACAAAAATTAAGTCCGGTGTTACATTCTGCTGAGCGAGGCGCCTCCTTACCGGCTCATGTCCCTGAGGGGTCGTCCTTCAAGTGTGATCTGACTAGGTTCTGACCTGGTTCTTCCTCCTCAATGCATCCTCTGCATCCCAGGCTGCTCTCTCTCCTCCACGGATCAGACCTTCCGGGGGAAGAGGGAGCTGCTCTTCCGCCAAACTTCACTCCAGCCGGGCCAGTTTATGTCCCCTGGCCCCCCTGAATCAAACACTATGAGAAAAGATTGTTTTGTTTTATGCTAACTGGGCCAGATCAAGGGTGATCTCTGCTCTAGGCTCTGGAGTCAATCCCACACAACTTTGGGGAGGGCAAGGAGACACCACAAATTGGTGCTAGCAGCTGCCCCTGGGACAGGCAGAGGGAGCCTGGGGGATAAGGCAAAGGAGCGTTTCCATCCATCCCATCTGCTTTGCCGATTTTTATTATCATCTATGTAGCTCTTATTTATAAAGAAAATAAACTAACCATTTCAAAAACTCGGTTCTACTTGGAGTTTTTTTTAATATATAAAAATGTGAGGTGAACCAGTTGCAGTGCATATGTACTTTTAATCCCAGCCCTTCGGGAGGCTGAGGCAGGAAGATCGCAAGTTAGAGCCCAGCCTGTGTCAAGTTGATGAGACCCTGTCTCAAAATAAAAAATAAAAGCGGCTGGTGTAGCTCAGGGCTCCTTGGGTTTAATCCCCAGTATGAGACCAGATTTTTTTTTTCCCAAATGTGGACAAACATCACTTATTACCCAATATCTTTTTCCCCCCACTGGTTTGCATGCTTTCTTTGTTACACCCCAAGATCCCAAATGAAGATAGATCAACCTTTTACTTTATTCAGTCCCTTTTGTTGCCTGCACAGAGCTGGAGGCTTGTGTAATCCAGTCATGAAAAATATCCCTAAAAATGATAAAATAATACTAAAAGCTTACACTCTCATGGGGCCACATTACTAGCTGCCCAGAGCCATGTGCAGGCCACAGGTTGGGTGTATCTGCTGTAAAACATCTCTAAATTCCTTGTAATACTTAGCCAAAATAACTGCTATGTAAGTACAGTTGTCATACTGTACTGTTTAAGTAGTAATGCCGAGGAAAAAAAAGTCTGTACATATTCAGTACAGACACGGCTTTTTTCCCCAGTATTTGCAATCCACTGTTGGGTGACTCAACAGACATGGAAATCACAGAGGGCCACTGTATTTACACCAGTCTATTTTCAATCCCTTCTTCAGTAGAATTGTAAAGTTTTCTTCATTTCTATACTAAGCTTATTCCTAGATCTGCTTTTCTTTGTTTATATTGTGATTACAAAGGTACTTTTATTATTTTTCTAACTTGTTTTCTTGATATATTAAAAAGTTACTAAAAAAAAAGAAAAAAAAGTTACTGACTTTCATGTTTATTTTATAGTCGTCTGTCTTTGCTAATATTAGCACTGATGAAATGGTCCTAGCCAATTTTCTGTCTTCATTTTGTTCGTTCTAGGGTGGAAGTTTCTCTAAGTCTCTACCTACTTGGCTGTCTTTTCTAATTATTTGGAGGGCTTAGCTTGGAGCCAACTTTAGAAAATCCCATTGGAATTAGATACAGAGAGGGCACCCCACACAGAGGAATAATGGATAAAACCCACAGGTAGGACAAGTGAGGTGTTCTCGGAGAGGGTCAGTGGGTCAGGGTGCTTTGGTTGTGGGTTATATAGCAGCACCATTGACTAGATTAGTAGGGTCATTAAGAAGTCATTTGGTACCACTTCCTAACAACTAGGATGGCTGTTACAAAAAATAAAAAACGGAAGATAATGAATGTTGACCAGATGTGGAAAAGTTGAAACTCTTGTTCATTGCTAGTGGGAACGTAAAATGGTGGCGCTATTGCTGTGAAAGATGGTGTAGTGGTTGCTCAAAACTTAAACATACAGCTATCACATGATCTAGTAATTCCATTTGTAGGTAGGTATATACTCAAAAGATCGAAAGTAGGGAATCAAACAAGTATTTGAATATCAGTGTTTATACCATCATTATATTATACTAGCCAAAGGTAGAAACAACTGAGTGTTTCTTCTCACATGGTTGAATAAACAAAATGTGGTATATGCATGCAATGGAATATTGTTCAGCCTTAAAAAGAATGAACTTCTTATACACACTACAATAGGGATGAAACTTGAAATGTTATACTAAGTGGAATAAACCCAAAACAAAAGGATAAACACTGTGTGATTCCACTTATATGAAGGATCTAGAATAGGCAAATTCACAGAGACAGAGAGTAGAACAGTGGTTCCCAGATGTTGTGGAAGGGGAAACTAGAGAAGTACTATTTACTGCGTAAGGAATTTGTTTAGGATGATGAAAATATTCTGAAAATGGATAGCAGTAATGGTTACACAACATTGTTAGTGCATGGTACGCTCGAAATGGTTAAAATGGTAAAATTTATGCTTTACCACAATAAAAAGGGGGAAATTAAAATGTGAGGGAGTCACAGTCAATTTCAGAGATATCAGAAAAGTAAAAAACAAAAAACAAAACAAAACAAAAACCTGTGACTTAAAAAAATTATTTGAATACATTTGCAGCCATGAGTATCCAGAATAAGTTGGATTTCTCCTGCAGGTAGTAAGGTCCACTGAGAGTCTTTGAACAGATACTGAAGCGAAATTGATGCTAATGATAACATTTAATTTTGTTTACAATATTTCAGAGCTGCTTTTATCAAAATGCTACATTCCTTAAAAAACTGAACACAGGGGAGTTTATAATGAACCCCAGCCCCAGTCATAGCCTAGAAGCTCCCATCTTTAACTTGTTTCCACTGAATATGCTTTTACTGTTTTGAAGGATTATTCACATCTGTGAGTGATACGTTTAGATGTGCATTTTTTACCTTTTCAAGTTTAGGTACTTTCTCGAGTTACAGATTTGGCTCATTTACACTACCCTCTACTCCCCAAGTACAGTATATCAGTATTTTTTGTACTTATGTGTGCTTGCTTACTACCTTCATAGTATATAATTTGACTTTTATTCATTTTTACAGTAATGATAGGCAAAGTCTCCGGCACCTTTAAGGCCCCTTTCATCTATTCTCCACTCTACAATCATAATTAAGATGTCTGTGTTTTGTCTCTTATTTCATTCTAGAAGTTGAAAATCAGTAAAGCATTAAGCTTATTTTGACTATATGATTATTTTTCACAAAAAACTCAGGTGGTATATTGATTATATTTCCTTTGTTGTATAGCTTTTGTTTATTGCACATTCCCAATTATCTTCTTTTCTCTTGGATCGTCTGTGTTTATCACATTGTCCCTACAAAGACTCATAAATCAATCGAGCATGCAGGCTCCCTTTTTCCTGGATTCTCCATGTTAAGGCTTTCTGTCCACTTCCTGCAAGCTGGACTAATACACTCTAGGCCTACTGCATAGCTTTCATACCAGATTTCCCTCATTTCTCTCCAGGGTTGTTTTTGCTGTTATCAGAATCATGTGTCGACTTTCTTGGTTTGGTCAATTTTTTCACTTTTTTCTCTGGCACATTCCTCAAGTATAATCTAGGAGGAAGAGGCTCATGGGGCGAGGGTCTTCTGTGCCTTAAAATGCTTTTATTCTCTCTTGGCAATTAATTGATAATTTAGATTGTTACAAAGCATCTAGATTTTCCCTCAGAACTTAGAAGACATTTGTCCATTTTCTTCTAAACCGATGAGAAGTCTAATGTCCATTTAATGTTTTATTTAGGATCTGCTGGGGTTTATTCCCCCTCTAGAAATTTTAGTATTTTCTTTTTATCACTGATGCTCTGAAATTTTTCAGTTATATGTCTCAGTAGGAGTCCTTTTCCTTTTTCCATTCCTTATGTTGGGACCTTTTTAATCTTGATAAGACCTTCATCTCTGGGAAATTTATGTTTGTTAAACCCTCCCTTTCATCTTCTCTGAAATGTCTTCCTGGAATTTCTATTAGTTAGATGCTAGATGTCTTGGATTTATTTCTATGTCTAATATATTTTCCTCCTTGCTTTCCCTCTTGTTCTTTGTTCTGCATTTGGAAAGAGTGTCTTAAATTTATTATACGCGTCTCTTAGTTTTTTCCCCACCAATAATATTTTCAGTTTCCAACAGCTTTTTATTCTTTGAATGCTATTTCTCTGAAGCAACTTTTTCCTTATTTCAAAGATACAGTGTTTCCCCAAACTTACCTAAGAATGTTAGAGCAGGTTTTGTTACTGTTACTTTGGGTCTTTTTTCTGGAATTATCTCTGTTACATCTATCTGTATATCTAAATATTATAGAATGTCTAAATGAGAACTGCAGCTGAGTCTTAAGTATCATCCACATTTCCAGGTGGGCCTGAAGGAAGAAAGGAAATTACAAAAGAAGAGAGAAAAGCCCAAAAAAGTAGGAGAGAGAGCAGAGTAGCATCAGAGAGGGTAGTTGCAGCAGGAGGGTAAATAAACAAGACAAAGGCTTCAAACGCCATTAAAATAAGCACCAAGGGATGTCGACATCTGGCTAAAAGAAGCAGAAGACTAAGAACAAAAAGTGCTTATAGAAATCATGTAGTTCAAGCCCTCATTTTACAGATAAGTCCACTGAGCCTCAAAATATGTTAATTAATTTAAAATAAAATCAGTCATTCTACCCGGATGATGCAAACATCAAAGAGTACCAGCAGAGTTTTATCTCTGCCTGCTGGTTTGGTGTTCTTTCAGCCAAACCAAACCCTGCCATCCTGCCACTCTTCTGACTGGGACATAAGGTGCCATCTATATTTTACCAGGGTGACAGTCTAAAAGGCAGGGACTATATTCTGAAAAGCGAACTAGATGAGAATGACCACATGATCCATTGGCATCCATAAAAATACTTAAAGATAATATTATTATATCACATTCAGGATGATGCTATCAATGGGGGAAGTCTAGCAATAAGGTAAACAGAAAGAGGCCATACCTTTCATTTTGTCCATAACTTATTTTCTTTAATATAAACAGGCAAATATTTCTCTTAACTATAGAAACTGTAGAAAAATATATAAGAGAATGAATATCACTGTCTTAGTTACTTTTTCGTTGCTAGGACAAAATACTGACCCCCACAATTTAAAGGAAGAAAGGTTTATTTGAGCTCACAGTTTGTAAGAGGTTTCAGTCCACAGTCAGCTGGCTCCATGGCAAGGTGGAGTGGCAGAGGAGAAACAGTCCATGGCAGGGCAAACAGGAGGCAACAAGCAGCAGAAGCAGCCAAAACAGTCTCCCTTTCCCTCTTAACCCATACAAGCCTTTTGGGTGTGTGCCACCCACACCCAGAACTATGCTAAACCAGTCTGTGAACTAATTTAGTTATCATACCTTTCATCCACGTTCATACACCCTGGATCTAGCTACCTCCAAAACACCCCACCAATGAGTATGTGAGGCTTTGGGGACATCTAGATACAAGCCATAATAATCACTGATAATTCCACCACTCATAAACAATTACTCTTAACATGTCAGTGATTTTCCTCCTGTCTCCTGGTTTATAGAGCTGAGGTCATTCACAAGAGACAACCTGTTTCTTATGTTTCCTGTTAATATTTTCTTAAAATGTTAATTGTGGCTCTTGAACACCTACCTGATATGCACTCTTACTTTCTTCAGTATTAACAGAACCTTGAGGTTGCTTAAGAAGTAATGTGTCCAACTACAATATTCACCTTCCTGGAGTTTCTTGCTGGTAGGGGTGGCTACGTGACCCAGTTCTGGCCAGTAATGCAGGAGAAAGGTTGCTGCAGTGGGGGCTCAGGGCCTCTGAGAAAGCTTTTCAGTGGAACAGACCCGGCTGGCATGTTGCTTTTGGCCTTTTGCCTCTTTCCTCTTTTTCCTGCCTGGTATGCGTGCATGATTCTTAGGTGAGCAGCTGGCTACCTTTGGCTATGAGAATGAAACCCACACATGTAGGTGGAGGAGCTATGGCTCCAAAGACCCTGGGTCTTTATTATATCATTCAACACCCATATCAGCCCTAGACAGCCTTTCCTTGGACTTGTTTACATGTAAGACAAAGCCTTGAAGTCAAAATTGTGTTGCGTTCTTTGTTACTTCCAGCAAAAACCAATATTGAGAAGTACATTTAGTAAACGAATTTTAAATGCTCCCCCTTTGCATCATAAAATGCATTACTCATTTGATTTTCAACTCATGTCTGTTTGGGAGGGGTGCTTTTAGGTAGCATAGAATACCTACCACAAATGAGACCTTTCAAACCAGAGTATCAGAATAAGAGTTAAGAAAGAGATTGTTATTCTAGAAACTCTAGGTGATCATTTGATCCAGCTATACCTTTTCTAGGTGTCTTCCTGAAAGAGTTAAAGTCATCATATCACAGTGATACATGCTTTCCTATGTTTATAGCAGCACAATTCACAGTAGCTAAATTGTGGACGCAGCCTCTATGTGCATCAACAGAGGAATGGATAAAGAAGATATGGTATATATATGACCATAAAGAAGAATAAATTCGAGTCATTTGTAGGAATATGGGTGGATCTTTTTTTTTTTTTTGGAATATGGGTGCATCTTGAGACCATAATAAGTTAAATGAATCAGACGCAGAGAGCTAAAATCACATGGTTTCTCTAATATGAGAGACCTAAAATATAAATAATTTCAAGAGCAAAATAAAAGAGAGATGACAGAAAACAGGGAATTAGATTCTGTGGTACTAGGAAGAAGATCTGGGAAGGAGATCAAGAGGGGAGATCAGGAAAGGCAGAGTAAAAGTGGTGGAGATGCAATATGTGTATGTACCAGTTCCCCAGCATGGATGTAATTATTATGTATCACAAACATATACCAATAAGAATTTCTAAAAAATAGAAAACCTGGCTGGCCCCACCCCCTCCCGGGGAAGACAGCTCGGGACTCCATTGTGGGCAGGAGGCTTGAGCTTGCAGGTCAGGCCACTTCTGATACGGATTTGCGCTGGCTTGGCCCACGCACCAGCAGGGTGAACGTCAAATAGGGTGGGAAACACCTTGCACTGAAAGCACTGTTACCTCTCTCCCTCCTTCTTTTTTTTTTTTTTTCCTTTTCCCATTTCTCTTCTGATATAAGCCATCACTATGCCAACAATACCCACACCACTAAGGAAAATTTTAGAGACATAAACTATAAGGAGACGTGGGTGGGCTACCAAAGATCCCCCAGATTGCTGCAGTCTGACAACTGCCCCCAGATTTCATGCTCGGAGGCCAGGATCAACATAGTACCCAGCACTGACCACTGCAGGCTCAGTAGAGCGAACGAGCACAGAATCAGGTTTCGGCCTGTGCCCCCCACAGAGTGGTGGCCATCAGAGAAATCCCACTGTATGTGTATGTATACATAATATATGTATATATTGGTTTTGTTTCTCCTTATTTTCTCTTTCTCTTATTCATCCTGATACCTGCCCAATACATTCTCTTGTCTACATATTCTTTCTTGTTTTTGTTGTTTTGATTTTTACTTTTATTGACTCCTGCTTGGCTCATATCTTTCCTTCCTTAAGCAAATGCTGTTCTTCCTTTTCTTCTTGTTTTCTCTCTCCTTTTCCTTTTTCATATGAGTAAATATTGTATAGAATTTACATGGTTTGACCCACTACTATCACCTTTCACTGTTTGTAAACTATCTACTCAAGTTTCCCAAAGCATAAGTAATATCCTATTGTAAGTTTTACAGCTAATAGAACTTTCCTCATTACCTCTATATCTTTTCCGATCCCTCATTATCCCTGCTACAAGCAGGGGGGAAAATCACTCTACTAACAAAATACCCACTACATGCAAATTCCTGCTTTATACTGGATTCTGCTTTATGACGATGTAGACCTTGCTCTTATGGTTAAAGATACAAAGTTAATTTCTACCACAGTCAGTCAATTTCATGAATGTAATTGATGCTATTAATGTACTAGTGTAACGAGTGTGCCATACAGGCTCTAACCAGTTGTACATTCTCATATGGTAATACTGTAATTATCTGAGGTAATAATCATTAACATAATCCAGGGTCTTGAGACAACCACGAGAGCCAAGAATCACATATGCCTAGAAGACACTGAACAAACAGGACTCTCCTAAAAAGTATTGATATTTGTCTTCAAGCAACCTCCCATAATCAAAATATAAAAATCAGCAC